>JAPYYZ010006581.1:0-12577 GCA_030522705.1 Eretmocerus eremicus | reverse complement strand
GCGTAAAACCCGTTTTGTTCAGGCAGGAACGCGGTGACGTCGGCTGCGCCGACGCCACAGCGTACCTGGCTGAAAAAACGGGTTTTCCGCATAGGATGACATAATCTACTATTCTGGGATTTGGAGATGAATCCGACCTTGCCGAGATTCCGGTTTCGGGGGTTTGTTAGCTTGCGGGTTTATGGCTTGTCTGGGATTTAAGATGAGTCCCACCTCGCTGGGATTCCGTACTCGATGCCCGCAGGAGTTGAAATGTATAGAACCACTGACACGTATTCGTTTGGCCTCCGGGCACCGGACCCCTCGGGAGACCACGTAGCCTAATCTCTGACCACGGACTAGTACGTGTGAGGGTTGCCGAAACCATCATGGAGGTGGCCGATGCTATCCTTGAGACACCACGTCTCGTGGCTCGCAGCACCACATTCCAGCAACAGTATCCCTTAACCGACTCCGCAGAATATCGGCCTACTGGTACTCAGGAGATGCGTCCTACAGCCACTGGATCCTTCACGAAATCATCACTTTCACAAGCTTAGGAGCCGACTCTTTTGTCGTGGATCTCGATGAAGCTGAGCGACGACTCATCTCCAGCTCCAAGACCGACGCCTCGAGTAGGAAGAATTGGGGCCCGCCCACTTGAACTAACAAGAAGACCTATCATGCTATCGTCCTTCTTGTCCCCGGAGTTGACGACAACTTCGGCTTTGAGCACACGAACAGCTTAACAGACACTCAGTCAAGATAATTTGAAGGTATTACTCAAGCATGTACTTGGCTACTCTCTGCATAATCGAATTTATTTTGTAGTATCGATAGATGTGGTCAAAGACCTTTCGGCAGCAGGTAAAAAAAGGTACCATCCAAAGCCTATTCGTTATCAGACTACGTCTGACTCCGATGCAACCGATGCCACCGCTGCAGTAAGTCAGCATCTTTTGCTGAAGGTATAGTTGATAAACAAGGCAAAAGCTCGTGGTATATAAACAAGCCTGCGTATTTTCAGTCCCTTTAATAGCAAATTTTCTTTCTTTGTCTATTCCAAGATGCCACGCGGGTTAACCTCCAGAAGAGCGACGGCGGTTGAGGCAGGTCACCTCGGAACCTTCAGATTTTTTCAAGCTTTACGTTACAATCTGCTCCAAAATAAATGCATTTAGAAAAAAGCCGCGCGATATGCAAACTCCAAACTTACTTGTTCTTGCTATCAGTAAAGAGATGTTAGATAGTGCAATCATGGACAGCTCCGCACAATATCGAGAATAGTCCCGTTAGGAATCGTAACTGTCTTTTTCGTATTGGAGGCAGTTCTATATATACGTGAGGCAAATCGGATCACTCCGTTTGGAGTTATCGCACCAAAATTCTTTCGGGTGAAACAAGAGACATTTGATCACACCGCATCAAACGCAGTTCTGGGAATCGAGAAAACAGTTGGTCAAGTGGTGGACTATAGCAAGGCAGCTAATGATTCGCAGGAGAGCTTTTCCCTCATAAACAGTGTAACTCCCAACAAAATAAAACGCAGCCTATCGAGGGAATCACTTAATATCATGTCAAATAGCTTATCGCCAAAGACATAGCCATGCGAAGGGAGAAAATACGAGACCTCCAAGCAAACCCGCCCGTTGACCAATGCCCCAACCTCGAGCGAGAGGCGGAAAAACCTAGAAAACCAGAAAAATACAGGAATCGGAGTAATACAACCACTTGCAACCGACACTCCAGCGAATTCAACAGCTGCAAGAACAGATCAAGACACTTCAAGATAATCTAATTGAATATACCATCCCCAAAATCATCAACTCTTTTTGTATAATGATGAAAAATAGTGGTATTATTGTATACGCTGATGCTAAAGACACCTAAGAGAGTAGGTTTCGTGGGGTGAGCACTCAATAACGGAGGAGCCGTATATGTGATGAATTGAAACATATATTCTCATACCCCGAAGTACACTCGCTGAGTGACAAAAATTTTACTAATGAATCAACTGATCTTAACATGCTCCCCTCATTTGAAGATTCTCTCTGCGAGACCAAAAATGAAAAACTATACAATGCGAGGATTTTTGCTACTTTGTGATAACCCAAGGAAAACTGAAGAGCGACTCAGCTCTTGGCAAAGAAAAATGAAAATCTCAGAGGCAATTAGGCTAAAAAAATCTCGATACAATTCGATCAACAATGAAAAAACGGCTCTATCATCGTAGAGAAAAGCTTAATAAATCTACGACGAGCACCCCTGCACTAATGCAACCCCTTAAGCGCCGGTACGCTCGCGCAGTATGTACATCAACACAAAGGCGCCAAACCAGCCAGAAGCTTAAGTAATTGTCCGCCAGAGGGACACACGTTCACACGCAAGGCACACAC
Organism: Eretmocerus eremicus; assembly: GCA_030522705.1. Taxonomy (NCBI): domain Eukaryota; kingdom Metazoa; phylum Arthropoda; class Insecta; order Hymenoptera; family Aphelinidae; genus Eretmocerus; species Eretmocerus eremicus. The sequence goes on along the minus strand of JAPYYZ010006581.1, from coordinate 10,202 downwards.
CTTGAGGAAACACAAGGGCCGCTCGGCGGCCCAAGAGTCAGTCGACTTGGAGCTCGAGCCTCACTCACCAGCTAGCCTAGGAAACTCCAAGCATTTGTACTCTGGTAGTCCTATTAGAGTCGTACATCGGTACTCGGGAGCTCCGGAGACCGACTGCGCCGATTCACCGTGCCCTGGGAGCCCCCAGGACGAGGCTGAGCCGATAGCTCACCTGCGTAACCCAACCCGTTTCATGACTGGGGCGAGAGCATTTAATGGGAGCTCCAATCAATGTGTCCGCCATCAAGTCACTGACTTGTCCACTAGGAGGAGCACTCGTAGTGAACAAGATAGACCGTTAATTATTCCATTTGATTAATAATACATCGTTACAATGATTAGTACACACCCGTTCTTTAAGGGTTATCGCAGTCCGTTGTAGATACATGTTTATCAGTAATCGGGCACACTGTCATCGAAATTGTTCAGAGCACATGTTATGTACATATTTATTTTTAATACTATTTCTTTTGAATACATCTTCCTATCGTAACGTGATCTGTTCAATTCAATCCCGACGAATCCAGATCCTGAGTCCCCAGAGTCCCTCTCTTACAAATCATTGACAATTCAATTCACTCGAAGTCATTAGAATGATAAGTTGCATTTCTTGATAGTAATGATCAGAGAAACACTATAATCTATAGAAGAATGAATAGTCTTTTCACACTTTGGAGTTTGAAGATTCACTTCTCACCAATCAAACATTCTTGAGACCATCGTCGTTCAGGAACGCTCAGAGAAGAGTGTTGGGCACTGCCTTCGTCAGCGAATCTGCCAACATCTTCTCACACTTCAAGAATATAACTGCTGGTCCCTTACTCTTTACTTTTTCCTTGATGAAGTGATGTTTCGCATCGACGTGCTTCGTTCTTGAGCTAAATTGCGTATTTTCAGCCAAGTCGATAGCACCTTTGTTGTCACAAAATATATTATGAGCGATTGGTTCTTGAATGCCCAGTTCAATTGTTAAGCCTCTGATCTAGATCACTTCTGATGTTGACACATGAATGGCTTGATATTCAGCCTTGGTACTTGATGTAACCACAGTGGGTTGTCTCTTACAGTTCCAACTTACACCTCCGCCTTGCATGACAAGGATATAGCCCATGACTGACCTTGGATCTTCTGGATCTGCTGCCCAACTAGCATCAGAAAAACCGTCTAAACGAGGGTTGCTCTGCTGCGAAAAAACTAGCTTCCCATTTTTTGTGCCTTTCAAATATCTTATCACTCTTTTGACGCCCTCCCAGTGCAGATTGTAACAGTTGTTATATTTGCTAAGAGTAATCACTGCATAGGATATATCAGGCCTAGTTATCTGATTGATATAAAGTAAAGCGCCTACAGCGTTTTGATAGGGAATCCAATCTGCGATCGCCAACGCTCTGGTGCTGTACCACGCAGCAGTTCCATCTGTGGAGAAGAAAGGAATGAAAGAGTTTCTTATGGCTATCGCCAGACATTACCTTGCAAATGGTAGGAGACATAGAGCTAAGATCCATGATGTATGTTACGAAGATAAATTGCAGGAATGTTCATTGGACAAATGCCTCTTGAGAACCAGACATGCTTACCACTTTCCTTCGAAACTTTTGCAGCGTAGTACTTATCCCCCGATTTGGCTTCTTGATTACCATCACTCTCCGTCCGGACGTCGACAGTCTTGACAGCTCGAGTTTTTTTAGATGTTTTCCACAGTAATAGACTACACATTCTTCACGTGAGAAGTATGAATCAAATTCAATAACAGCGCTAAATAAGATAGGTTAGGGATTCACGAATGTTGACATTGATTACCGAGGAACATGACAATCGTTACTGCTCGATCTTATGTGAATATAGTAGCAATCACTCGAAATTTGAAACTTTGACGACGTCAAAACAGAACTTTTTGGAAACTTTCTTTTTGATCCGTTTATCTCCCATGAACTCTTTGAAAAATGCACAAAATAGTGGAATCTTTCGATGAAAGCTTGAGATCTAAAAAATTTCGGTAGGAGAAATAATTCGTCATCAAGACACCAACGGCCCAAACGAGGAAAGTGGAATTGAACAAGTCCCGAGACAAGTCCAACATCGCCGCGCCGAGAGCAGCCCTCGGCACCCAAATGGAGATTTGGAATTTGTTGCTCGCTGTGTCCAAGGTCAATGTAATTTCTATTATCAATTTTAAATTGAGGGAATATCATTTCAAATTAGAGAAAGAAGTGAAATCGAGGAAGAATTGTCGAGTAGAAATATTCATGATTCATCCTGAAAGTTTCATATCCTTTAATCTTGGAACGATACAAATTGCTCACACTTTCTCGTCCAACATTGTAGCTCCTCGCGTTTTCTGAGGCCAATAGAGGAGTAGTTGTCAACAAATTGGGAAAAGAACTAAATCGTTGAGTACTGCTGCTCTATTGTCCTTACAAAACTCGAGGCGCTACAATTCTGGACGAGAAAGTATGAGTTGACGCGCGCAATCTGTATGACTGTAGATATAGAAAAGATAAGAATTTTGTTAATGGAAAATCATCCAATAGCGCGCGAGATTCTTGTGAACGTCGCCATTTTGCTCGCGTTTCCTGACGTGCCGAGTAGCATTGGCAGCAAAATAAATGAGTCAGTCATTACGGGGTAATTTACGTGCCGCAGCAGTCACATCTTTTCCGCGTGCGAAAGATACGCGTGTCATCGTCAAGTAGGACAGTAAATCAAGAGACTAACGGTCAGCTGCGGTAGCATCAGATTCCGATTAGTTAATAGTAGTATGCCTTCAGCACCTCCATGACAGAATATAGGCAGTTCCGCGCCATAACGACGACAGAAGAAAAGCGTCGCCGGGACGCGCGGTCACCATGGGACGTATTTCCATAATACTCGGGATTAGGGCTCCATTAAGAGGCTCTCGAACTAGGGGCTAATTTATGGCTTCAATGACGGAGTATAGGTGTTGCTATGTGTAAGTGGTGACGGAAGGCGTCCTCCGAGACGTGCGACCACTTTGGTCATAAATGGAAATATATAAGCATTGCGGCCTCATTAGGAGGCCGGAAGTATAAATAGAGGGATACTCCTCGAACCGGGAGAGACTGGACTGGCACGCGCGCGCCGCATCGTCCACAGCGCGTCGCGAAACACTTTTCTTCCTGTTGTAACCGCGTGCCTCGCCCCCATGCAAGATACATCGCTCCGTGTTAGTGTTCATTCCTTTTTGAAAGACTAACAATATAGACTGGATCTGATGTGCGGATTGAAAAGTATCGTGATCGAACACGTTCGGAGCGGTGCCGGAGGCGGAGAACGGAGCAGCAGAAACCGCTTCGCGTGAGTCGCCACTCTCCACCCAACGCTGAAGTACCAGGAGTAATAGAAGCGAGGAGGTAAGGTGTACGGATCGGCAGCAACGCGGGGCCTAGCGCGACGATGTCTCGACCCATTGTCGCCTCTCGTCCCGACTCATCAGGATCGCAGGATGAAGGGAGGGCTGTAGCAGCCACGTTGCACGAGACCGAGAAGCCGACACTCGCCGCGCTTCGATTCGCCACTCGTTATCGATACCGACCTTATCCTCCAGCACGCTTCAGAGTAATTTGTATCATTTCAAGATTAAAGGATATAAAATTTCCAGGAAGAATTTAAAATATTTCTACTCGACAATTCTTCCTTGATTTCACTCCTTCCTCTTATTTGAATTGATATTCCCTCAATGTAAAATCAAGAAGTACTCGACATATCCCCTCTGATCTCATTTGTTTCGAGAATTCAAACGATGGTCTGGCCATTTTTTCAAATAGCTCATCTCTTACAATTGTGTGCATCTATGTATATCGTTGAGTATGTGTAATCCCTATGCGTCTACTGAAAGTCAGTACATAGAAATAAAGTTTTGGTTGGAAAACTCATACTCGCCAAGTTATACTTTTGGAAATAGTGAATGGGGAAGGAGAGGATCTCACTTCTTGCGAATGACAATCGATTTATGGACCATTCAAATGATTGTGATGAGAAATTGAATTTTGCTTGGTGATTGACAAAATTTTTGTATACATTTTGGTGTGAAATTCCTCCTTGAAATCCCCCGATGAATGCTCAATCAAGCCACATCATGTTAACTATTACTATTAATGGGAGTGAGACTACCCCTAGTCAGTCAAAACAGTAATGGAGGCTTTGAACTGAATTTGATGTAGATATATGTGCTCGCGCGGCAAATTCAAATTTTGGTCTGAACTCAAGGTGGATTTGTGGCTTTAGCGAGCAAACAAGGCCTTATGGATCCAGTTTGATGCCTGGTTTAGTCACAGAATCAATGGAATATATTTTTATTGAATCTGTGCACCTCCGAGCTCCGTTTGAATACGGAGATGCATTGAAGGATCTCCGATGGAAAGGTAATTTTAAGTTGGTGGAGAACAATTGATGGAAGAGTGGCAAAGTTTGAAAAAATGATTTGAAACGCGGAAAGCGTTTCGTCTCTCGATAGTGGCTAGACTCGCCAGGGGCAGGGTACATGCACACTATCGGGCTCCGCCCGACGCTGTTGGAAGTGGCATCGGAGCGTGCCTACACATCAATCGCCGCGCCGTCTCGTTTGAGCGCTTGCGAGGAAGATGATTTTAGATGGGTTTGCCGTGTTACTCAGGTGTCATTTACTCATCTCTGCGGGTTGCGGCCCACTGAGATCAGATTCTAAACCAAGTTTGATATGTATGTATGTGCTCGCGCGGTAAATTCAAATTCTGGTATGAACTCGAGGTGGATTTGTGGCTTCAGTGAGCAAATAAGACCTTATAAATTCAGTTTGATTTCTGTTTTAGTCACAGAATCAATTGAATATATCTTTATTGAATCAGTGCACCTTCGAACTCCGTTTAAATACGGCGATGCATCGAAGGTTTTTCGACGGGAAGGTAATTTTAGGATGGCGGAGAACAATTGATGGAAGAGTGGCAAAGTTTGAAAAAATGATCGCGAGAATCTGATACAGAAAATATTGATCGAATCAGAAAATGACGATCGCGAAAATCTGATTCAGAAAATATTAATGGTTGAATAGGATTGAATCGGAATTTGCGTATTACATGTTCAGGGGCTTGTGACATGGCCAGGATTCGTTCTCCAGGTGCGGTGGATGTCAATAAGTGATTCGGATATTCTCATCAGATCTCTCGTAGGGTAATGGGAAGAATCTATTAATTCCTATAACTGAATAGCATACGCCGAATTTATGGGAACGAATAGGAATAAGTAGGAATTGCCAATATACGGTATCCGATGAGAGTATCCGAATCACTTATTGACATCCACCGCACCTCGAGAACGAATCCTGGCTATGTCATAAGCCTCTGAACATGAAATGCGCAAATTCCGATTCAATCCTATTCAATTATAAATATTTTCTACATCAGATTTTCGCGATCGTCCATTTATTGTCATCAAATATCCATAACCCATTGAATCCTATTAAAATTATAACGATGAAAATATGTGAATCAAGATTCAATCCCATTCAAAGATTGAATCCCATTGAATTTCCAACTTGTTCCATTAGAATTTTGATAACGTCTATTAATTCTCATCAAATCGCGAGAATGCCTTTACGCCCATTGAAACTCTTTCATGAGAATATTCGTGAAGACTCATTCAATCCTATTGAGAAAATTGAATCCCATTCAATCAAAGACATAAGGTATTCATTGAATCCTATTAAATTCTGGCAATTCAAAATTACGTAATATCTCCAATTATTCATTTCTACTCAAAACTCTGTAAAATCCCATTGAATCTTCTTCCCCCCATTGGCTCCTATTTGATACATATTTGCAGTCGATTCAATCCCATTCAACCTGGTCACTTATTCCTATTCGTTCCCATAAATTCGGCATATGCTATTCAGTTATAGGAATTAATAGATTCTTCTCACTAGGGTGACGTTGGTGTGGAATACAGATGGTGTAGCTTCATTCCGGCCATCGAAATTCAACATCTGGCCGTTGTATTTTGTGATCAATGAGCTCCCATATTCCGGAAGATTTGAGAAAGAGAATGTCATCTTCGCTGGCTTATGGTTTGGGTACACAAAACCCAATCCATGTATGTTTTTGGGTATTTTTGAAGATGAACTGCGGAAGCTATGAGGACCAAGGAGTTATGATGAAAGTTCATGACAGAAAAGTGATGGAGAATATAAGGATGATGATGATCTCGAGCACTTGTGATCAATTGGCAAAATGTTCATTCCTAAACGTAAAACAGCACATTTCTATCCATGGGTGTGCTGTTTGTAAGATTGCTACAAAAAAAGTTGGGAATAAAAGAGCGTACCCATATCAAGCCAACTACGATCTGCGAAGTCAAGATGAAACAAATCGCCAAGTTGCTGATGCTGTCAACTCCGGAAAATCCAAGTGTGGCGTCAAGGGTCCTTCAATCTTTCGACATTGCTATAGATATAATGCATTGTGGCTACGAGAGAGTCACAAAGCAGTTGATGAAACTCTGGTTCCATGCTAATTTTCGAAAGGCGTTGGGATCATTGTTCAAATACTATAATTTGATGAATGACAGGATTCGAGCTTTGAGACCTCCATCTTTCATACCTAGAAATCTAAGGCCTGTGAGTGAATTCTCTTACTTGAAAGCAAACGAATTTATATAAGACGTTTTTATATTTTTGTAGCTCACCACTTTTATATTTTGGAAAAGCAATACCTTTAACATCACATCTTACTAGTACTAGGTCTCAATATTTTGAATGCATCGAGTATTAGTGAGGAGAGTCTAGCTATTGGTGAGAAAGTACTCAAAGAATAAGTGTCGAGGTTTGAGCTACTGTATGGCATCAAGAATTAATTTGCATCTATTACTTCATTTAGTTGACTGCGTTAGGAAATTCGGGCTTTTATGGGTCACATTCTGCTTTCCGTTCGAAAGCTTGAATGGAATTCTCAAAAGTTTTGTTCATGGAACAAGATATGCTCAGCTTCAAATTTACTCAGCTGTCTCAAATTTTCTAACTTCTGCTGAATTGAAAGAGCGATTTCTAGGCAAGAACAGTGATGCCTACAAATTTTGTTCAAAACTCGAGCGATCTGGAACTCATCGAAGTAAACTGCCGCGTATTAAAGATAACATTTTCTGTGGTGGATTGATAGAAATAATGAAAAGCATTCCAAAAAATATAAGCAATTCATTTCCAATCAATATCCACGGGGAAATTTGTCATCAGTTCAAAAAGTTGACGAAGAATCGAATGTTCTACGAAACTCACTCAGATTCTCAGAATAAAAAGACTTGTTCTTCTTATTGTACAAACGGCATAAGTGCCAGTAAAAAGATAGGTAAAATAATTGAATTTATGGAAGTTTGTCATTGCAATAGCAAGGACTTCTGTGACCATTGCAAAATCTTTGCAGTCATTGAAAAATATTTTTAAAAAAGCCAGCCTTCTACTGCGCTTTAGCTCAAATGTATGTACCAACAATATTTATTTGTAAAAAACTAGACGATGATAGGGATGATGTTATCAGCGTCGAGGAACTTGGCACAGTTTGTTTCCATAGCATTGGGAAAAACACATCGTACGTTATTGAGGGTACGAATTTTGAAGAGACTGAATAAGAAGAGATCCAAAGATATCCAAGCAAGAGTGCATTCATTCCAAGTTATATCCGAAATTGTTCTCATAATCATAAAGCTGCTCTTTATACCTGTTGAAGTGAATTTTCACTCAAAGGTTCGCATCAGATATGAGTCACTCGCCTCTATTAAGTGTACCATTACTCCAATCGTCAGTCAAAATTCACTCAAAAGAGTACGAGCTTTCCCCTTTAATGTGTGAAATATTAAAAAATCAAAAGTATAAGTACCGTGGTATAAAATTCCTCATAATGACCCGAGTTCAGCATCTTTTCCACACTACTACATCTACATGTTGCCCACATTTACCATAGTCAATATGCACGCAACATTTTTGCCAATAGCGACACATACTCCACACCTCATCCACATATAATCCTCATGTTGATAAGGTCTGGATTTGTGTCAATAACGACATGTGGGTGCTACATGTGTATAACATGTAGCGCTCATGTTTTTTACATGTGGACCTCATGAAATTATTTTTATACGGGGCAGGAACACTTTTTTATGTGGTAAGCGAGTTCTCGTTTCGTGGATTTGTGCCTAGCCATAAAATGACCTCGTCATCAAAAATGCATCTAAATATCGGATTTCTCTTATATTTTCTCGGCATAGTTTGAAACCTCCTATGAAAGAAGAACAAATTGTTTTGGAAATGTATCGAAGTTTGTACGAGATAGACAATAAAAGTCACAGATTTTCACAATTCTCCCATCGAACGTCCCTCAAGTTGATTCGCGAGCATAAATCGCCGAAAGCTCGCACCGCGCAAAGTCTCGGGAGTCGTTCACCGCTTGCTGATGTAAAATTAGCCCGGGGCAGGCGGTCCGCTTTGGCGCACCGTGCTAGAATAGTAAATGGGGGCTTGGCCGGCCCGCGATGTAAAATTAGCCCGGGGCAGGCGGTCCGCTTTGGCGCACCGTGCTAGAATAGTAAATGGGGGCTTGGCCGGCCCGCCCGCTTTCGCACCAGCTCAGCACACCTCGCGAACTACGTTTTACCCTCTCGATCCGCCACACACTCGCGTATATAATCGCGTCCACGCGAGGTGCGAGAATTACGGTGTCGCGTGTGGCTCGCTCCTATAAACAGGACACACATGCGACCAATATACGACTCTACAAACACCCGGGAGTCACATCTCGCGCGTGATTTCCTGTTTCCTGCCTGCGCTTCCTGCGAGCCACGTGCCGTCTCTCGAATCTACGGACCTCCTCGCGAGGATCGCCACTATATACGAGATTTTCACTTTTCACCTCGTCTTGCGCGCATCTCGAAATAGGACCATTTCATCCAAAGTATGTCTAGTAGCGGAGCGATCGCGAGTCCGGACGTCCGCTGCGGGAAATGGGAGGCACTTCTCGAGTGACGACTGCTACGCGCTCCGCTTGCTCCGGACGAGCAGCGATGCAAGCTGCACTTGTAAATTGAGAGAGTCGCGAGCCGCGGATGTGCAAGCTGCACCGAGACGGAGATATGTGCGTAATGTTGCGCCGCGGAGTGATGCGCGCAGATGAGAGGCGTTGGATGTTTTAGAGGGTGACCGGATATGTACACGGAGACGCGTGCCGCAGCTTTGAGGGATGGAGATTTTTACGCGGGGTGGGAGAGCTTTGAGAAACGCGATCCTGGAAGCGCGTGGCGATCGCGGCTCGTATAGCAAGCAAACCGGAAGACGAGTAATGAGCTTGCGGCGAGAGATGCTGCCGTTGGACGCTTTATGATCTGAGCTTGGAATATACCTTCTGAAGCTTCCTGAGCTTTGATGAAAATCTGCAGTGTCTGGGAGTAGTAGAAACTACGAATGAAATAAAATGGGTATATAAAACTGACGATTCAAAGAAAATACGAAATGCAATCTTGAACATACTTGGTGACGGCTATGATGGAGTTTATTTTTAGGCGAGTGAGTAGAGGAAAAAGGGATCATAGGTTTGGTGGCCGAATCAAATTTCGTCAAGTGCTCCTTCTGTATGCATCGAAGACAACACCATCAGACCCGACATAGTTGTGTATGAAGTAGACTACTTGTAGTGACTTACCAAAATGTTTATATACCAATAAAATGTTCTCGGCAGTTTGTTATTGAACGAATGACATTGTAAGTGCCATTCATTATTGTACAATTAGCTGAAGCTATAGATCAGCTCAAATTGATCAGTTGTACCGTGATCGCTTTAATCGAAATAAATTGGTTAGATATCATCGACGTAAGCCAATCAATGAATGAGTCAGTGGGTGGATGAGATCTTATATTTAAAGAATCACATTTGATTTCATCAAACTATAAGTTTCCTTTTCCTTCTCCTTGAAGATGTAAGATTTTGATTATGATGCATTGGTTAACACGTTCGCCGCAGCGAGGCCCACCAGTCAGCTTCGCTAGATGAAATTCTTAAGTCAAAGAAAAATCTGTTCTACGACAAATTATACCGATCAGACGTAAAAATCGGGCGTAGAGTCGGATATCTTACAAAATAGCAATAATTTTTTCGGCATGCCAGCATCGAAAGCGTGTGGTTTCGGCCCTG
>JAPYYZ010006580.1:0-10394 GCA_030522705.1 Eretmocerus eremicus | reverse complement strand
AAATCCAAAAAACTCCAAATTTTGGATTGGAAAAAAATAGCATCATTTTTTGGCTAATTACAAAACGAAATTTTCTCCTGAAGTTTTCCTCTGAAAAGCGACATTTTTCCGTAAAAAAAAAATAGATTTTCCAGATAGGCATATGTGAAACGTTTATAGACCAAATCGACTTCTGCAAGGGGTGATTCCAGAGGAAATGTCATCAGCTATCGATTGTGCTAGATTTCAGGATCCAGAAATAATGCGCAAGTGGGGGAATTATTAATCACTGCAAGTACTTGAAATAATTGAAAGCTGCAATTGAACTCTCGAATACTAACTTAAAGCGCATTTTATTGCAAATTTGAAGCCGGATTTAAATTTAACGTGGAATTTCACGTGAGGAATGGTATCCCAGCACTATGTAGAAGAAAAAATCTTTGAAATCATGTCACACTCGTACGGAATTTCAGGTGTGGCACGAGTCAGCAGATATTCATCTCAAAGTCAGTAAGCGCGTGCTTGAATCTCGACATGAACTGAAACTGAGAAAGGTCCGAGCTTCAATCGGAACCGTGCGATTTCTCGTGGTTTTTTCTGGAAGCTCGCAGATCTCATAGTGCACATGTGAAGTCTGCTCAAACTCTGTCTAAAATTGCAGCATTGAATCAACGAAGAGTAACGGTGAGGTATTTCCAATCTCATCATCAACACAAATACTCATAACCTCTGTTTCGATACAGCTTGATCCAGGTATGTTTATATGAGTTAGATTCTCTTGAATTTCTTGAAGAATCGATGGTGATGTTTTTTGGAATCGCGCGACAAAAATGAGGATGCCTAGCAGCGACTAGGGACGTATGGACTCTAATGTAGGACCTGCATTCTGATATCCACTCACCTTTCAAAGCTGAGAATGGACTGGAATCATCGCGGATGAACCTCAGAACGCATTGAACTTTGGTGAAGATCGAAGAAATCGTTGAAGAGTTATCTTGTACCGAAGGGGAAAAAAAGAGAACATTTTGAACAAGGACTCAATAACAAACTTGTATCAACTAATCAATAAAAAGTGATGATGGATTTCTCTTAAACTAATTTTGGGTTTTCATGCAGAGGGGAAATAAATAGTTATTGGACAACATTGACCTAAAAATTATGTTGAAATTGGATATGGAAATCAATGTACACGATGGACTGTTTCATAAATGGAGCTCAAGATCAGCTAAAATCATTGGTGGACAATGCGTTGAATTCTAGTGAGGATGTGCGGGAGGGTTCAGACGTTTTGGTACAGGATGCAGGGGAATTACGAAGAGAGAATTGAAGTTCCAATATAGAAGTCGATATGGAAGGAAGACTGTCCGATGAATGAAGCTCGAAATGAATTAGCATCATTGTTGAGTTATGTTTGATACTTTATTGAATTTGAGTGAAGATTAATAGAAGCGTTCAGGAGTTTTCGTGTATGAGAGAGAAAGTAGGGGAGATGTGAGGTGAGTTTCTAACGGCAAATCGCACGAGCGTATGAATTCCATGGGGGTAATGAGCGGGAGCGCGCAAAAAACAATTAGAATCATCGAAACTCCTTCCCCGAGCGGCTTTGGCCTAATCTAATTGAGAAATCGTGAAATGAAATAAATTTCACTTATTCACTGATGAAAAATGGATGCGAGTGACATCGTTGGGTCTTGTGTACACAAGTCCAAGAGGTTGCTCGCGTACGCGGAGTTGTTCCGCGTCCAAGGCGAGGTTGGGTGTCGTGTGAGCGTGTTCTTGAGTCAGCTCACGTGAGCATATCCCAAGGTCGAGGCAACAAGAGTCTCTCGAGTACGCGAGTTCAGGAATCGGCTGCACGAAGTGCCGTTCGTCTCCAGAATTGATGGGCCCGAAAAAAACTCGTGGAATAAGAACTTTTCATCTGAACTGACTACTCGCTAATACCCCATGGGAATCAATGTGAGGCGGGATGAATGGTATAAGGAATGAGTAACACTGCTGCGCAGGTGGGGACCGTCAATATAGCTGCCTGAACGGAATCTCCGCCCCGGGTGCAGAACGGGTCAAGGAGCCGGTCGACCTCGAAGATGCTCGCGGCCTGCATGCACTGGATACCAACGTGCACCTCGAGAATGCTCGTGGCTTGTAGGCACCGGCCACCATCGCGAGGTCCATGCTTAGACCGCAGAAGCAACTCGCATTCTCCGTGGAGCACAAGCCAAAGCGCATGGCTACATACATGACGCATTCTTTTATAATCTTGCAGTTGCAGGTACAAATCGGACAAGCCCGTACGAATCTTCTTGATATTCCTCCCGGGCAGTTGATTTCGCAAATCACATTGCCATCTCCGATGGTGATAAAGTTTAGAATCAAGCTGTAGGTGCACGGAACGTCTATAGACTCCCTTCCAAGACAAATATTATATTTCCGAAGGGTGGATATATTAGCTGCGTTGAAATGAGATAGCTCAACCCTTTTCCACAGAAATATCACGTAGTTGAGCTCATCATAAAATTCTTGAAATGGACTGTTGGATGAAGTAAATTTCATGTGGGAATATTCATCTAAGCAAGAGCTGAAGCCCTACGGACGAGGCGCTGCGGACGTCGAGCTCACGCCATCTGTCATCATCCAGAGGAGTCAATCTCGCCAGAATAGCCAGATCTTGTGATAAAACTGGCATTTCTTAAGAGGAACCAGGAATGACGAAGCGACTACATTCTTGGACTGGAATAACTCCGGCCTATGGACGAGACACGCAACGTGTCGACAAGGAAGGGAAATTTGGCTGTCAATAATATGGGGAATTCTAAATTTTGCAGTGCAGCTGCGGATGGCTGCAATAACAAATTTGCCTCGCTGCCGGATCAAACATCGGGACTTCCGACGGGAAAAATCGCACGCCAGTTCACAATCACGACAACATGGAGAATCATCCAGAGGGTCGAACTCAAACATCTGTTGAAGACCGATGGCGCATTCAGGGAGGCATGAGTTTGCCTCAGTGCAAGCTGCACCGACGAGCTACATCAGTCGTAACTGAATACTATCCGCAAGCAGATCGAATAAACTAGCAGGTAGGAAGAGCGTACCATGAACCTCTTGAGTTATCAAAGCCCTCGCTATCGTCGCTCAGTGCTCCCATCCGTGGGGGAAATTTTAGAGACTAGAGCGAATAATATTCGTTGCACAGCTGAACTCCTGGCAAATCAAAGTGAATTAATCGAATCCGGATAGGAGAACTCTACAACGTTGCCGGGAATTTAGTAGCGAATTTCAATTTCGCCAACACGAATCCAATATGCAATAGTGCAATTCAGATCATCCAAGGTTTGACGAATGAATATGGATTGAATGTACAAACTCTTATTGAGACGGTACCATTTTTATCTTAAGAAACTATACACCCTCATTTCATGTCACCGGAACTGATTGGAGAGTCAGAGGAAACGATCGAAAATGAAAATTGTGGCGGCGAATGATTGTACGCTCTCAACGGGCACCTTGCCAGCTCACTGTAAAAGCGGTCGCGAGAGAGCTCGAGAATCATCTTGCATGCCCGTCGCGAGCTCATGTGGTAACGAGCAAGGAGCAATCACGTTCTCCACGTGCTTGCTCTCTTGCTCTCTGGAACGCGGTTTATAGCTCTGCGCTCCACGCTGCTGCTCAATCTCATCGCTCTGCAGCTTGTGGCGTTTGATGTTAGTTGCGCGGGCATCCGACAGCAATTTGACTTGTGTGCCTGGCGTAATGAATTCAAGTTCTATGGGACCGCTGCTTCGTCGTACGCCACTACGTTCACGATTGATCGAGGAAAAATCAAGCCAATAGCTCTCGCGCAATGCGGATGGACATGCTGTGGAATCTCCCGAATTCCCTGAATTTTTTTGCATTTGACTACTGGAAAAATTACGACAATCATCACTCGACTCCGTTGTGACTTTCGAATTCCAATTCTCAATTCGGAGACTATCGACCATTTCAATATTTCCGATTTTCGGAGCTGATTTCACTTGCTCTGAAGTTTGATTCCCTACCAAGGAATTCCCCACGGTCAATTGATCTGAGTTCCTATACTCATGATCTTTCTGTTTTTCGGTTACTTGGGGAATCGGAATTCCAACAGTTTTCGATGGAGGATCGGGCAACACCGCCATCACGTGGCATGCTGGCTCTAGGCCTTGAGACTCTTCAATGTTCTTGTGTGTGAAATTTTCTACCAGATCGAATGGTTCGTCAAGAGATGGCTGGGATAACAGGAGGGGCACATCAGCCGGATTGCGCAGCAGTGAGAGTCTCGAGAAACTCGGCGAAGGAACGGATTCTTGAAGCGCTGAGTTCCACGGTTCCTCTTACGAACTTCCCGGAGTCTTTTCAATTTTCCGAATCTTTTGCTTGCATCAATCTTGGACTCTATCCTACCGTTGGCTCTCTTGATTTTCGTTACCTATGCCCGTCATTGATACTTGTCTCTTCGGTTTTGAATATTTCCAATCTTCCCGCGCGTGGCACACGAGTCACGCGTGTTCTATGCAGCGACCTGGAGAATGATCCTCACGAGATAGTGGATCCTCCGCCTCTTGCCCTTTGGCTAATTCATACAATATTTCACGCAAAAGCTCGGGGTCTACACCACCTTTCCGGATGATAACAATTCGCGATAACGCGTCCGCTGCTACATCCTCTTTTCCGGCTCGGTACACAACGTTAAAACCGTGAACCCGCAATTGAGCCTTCAATCGATTGTACTTTATGTCCTGCTTCCGTGATGTATGAAAATTGGAAAGCGGCTCGTGATCTGTGATCACAGTAAATTCATTCCCGCATAAACAAGGACGGAAGCTATTTTTCGCGTGAGCCATTGCGAGACGTATAGGCTACGGGTCTATCTTTGCTAATCTCGCTTTGGCTGAGAATCGCGCCGACACTATAATCGGGAGCATCACATTTCACAATCCGTGTTTTGGAGAAGTTGGGACCAGTGAGTGGTGCGTTGCTGCACAATGCATCGCATAATCCCTCAAACGCACACTGCTGCTCAACGCCGCATGTAGAGGGCTCGTCCTTCCTCGAATGATTCGTGGGAGGTTGCGCAATCTTTGCATAATTTTCCATGAATCGTTTATCATAGCTCGTCAGACCAAGGAATCGTCGGATTTTGCGTACGTTTGTTGGAGCTGGTTATTGGAGCACGGACTGCCACAGTTTTCACTAGATCCAGCTTGATCTGGCCCTTGCTCACGATGTGACCCAATACTTTTGCCTCGCGACGCGAGAATTGGCACTCTTTCGGAGAGATAGTCAAGTTGGCCTCTATGATTTGTTGCAGGAATTTTCTAAATTTGATCTCGAACTCCTCCGAATCATCAGCCCCTATTCAAATATCGTTACAGTGAATCGCCAAGTCTTTTATTGTCAATCCAGCAAAGGTATAAACATCGCCTCGTTGAAAGTATCGGGCGCACCCTGCATTCGTTGAGCCATTCTAAAAAATTACCAGTGGTCATCAATTGCATCAAATACCGTGTCCTTTGCACACGTAGGGTCTATTTCGATCGGGTGGAAACCGTTCAAAAGATACACTACGGAAATGTACCGCGCGGATGCCAATTGATCCAATATTTCTGTCGTAAACGAGAGCGGTTGGCAAGTACCGATTGAGCCCTTGTTAAGCTGACGAAAATCAGCTACTTAGCAATATCATTTCGACCCGTCTCCGTCCGGCGATTTTGGAACGAGGAGACAATTTGCTTGCCATGGAGATCTGGACGGGCGAATAAAACCTCAATCACGCAACTTTTCTATCTCTTTCATTATGATCTCCTTCATTGCCGGAAGTAATCGACAGCGTTCACTTTCCATCGGTTTCCTCGATTTGAATTCAATTTCATGTTTCTTTGAGTATATTCCATCAAGAATTGCGAATATTGGAATGCCATCCAAGTCATAAGTCTTTCCTGGGATCATTGAGGGAGTGTATGTGCATGAGTTGAGTTCTTGCACGTATTTCAATGATGAACCCTCAATCATATTTGTCTGGTTTGAACATATCATCACTCCACTCTCCCATCTGAAACAAATTTTTCACTCTGGACAAGATATCAACAGGTATAGGAGTGAGGCTATGCAGCAGCCACGCGGATGCTCCCGTAATTTGAAGGTTACAATCAATTGTGAACAGTTGCATCACCGGAATATTGTCAATCGGTTTCTGATCTGCTTCGAAATCATCGCTGCTGGTGAGATGAATGAGAACGCCGAAATAAACCAAGAACTTTTGTCCCAGTAACTCGCATACGGCGTGTACAGTGGCTCTGAGTGGCTCACTACCACCCTCGTGTGGCTCGGCTATACGTGAGCTCTCTCATCTCCCGTCACATGTCGTCACAGTAATGCTCACCTTGTTCACTACTTACTAATTAACCACTATTCATCTACATCATTGATCTGAAAGAGCTCGCTTCGGCATAGCCTCGCAAACAAAGAATCGTAGATATCTAAACTCATAGGGCTGCCAACCGACTCAATCAGCTATTTGCGCTGACAGTCAGCGAATGGCTTAGATTTTGAGCATGAGCTGCCATTTCTATCAGTGAGAATCCGTCTGTCCTTACTGGCAACATCAGCAATTATACGCCAATTTTTGGCTGCTCCTGCTATTCCCCGCGGAGAGAGTAGTTCTTTGACGACGTTGAACCTTCCAATAGGTACGGTGAGTAAGGTTTTGAGTTCCACGAGTTGATTGTGTGTCCAACGAGTAATTTTCCTGGTTGAAAAACTTAAACAATCTCATCATTATTCTTATAATGAGCAACTCGATTGGTCTTTCCTGCTACTCGTGTATTTGCTGTATAACAATGTTTCGACTACATTTCTTATAACCCTTCTCAAGCTAAGAATTTGATGTACTTGAGACAATGATTTCTCAACAATAATATCCATATCGACAACTGGAAGAGACATACACCATACCTTCTAAGGAGAAAGAGGTCAACTTCACATCGAAAGATCAGTACCATATGATAGAAGCCATATTCTTTCCCCAAGATTGACTTGGTATAGTGATTTTTCAGGATGTCAGTGAACTTGTCTTCCCTATTGCTATCCAAATCTGAAAACGTGTGAATGTTAATTTTTGAAAAACGATATCGCGCTATGCACATGATGCGATTGGTTGAACTTACAGATTAGAGGTGTAAAGTGTGTGTTTGACCTTACATCTCTTTGGTGAGAGAAGATATCATTCCCCGCAATTATACGAAAAATCGGCGCAACAGTGACCCAGAGAGACTGATCGATCGGGCAGCATTCGAAAGCAGATCAGAACATAAGATTGACGCAAAAATCGGAAAAGAAGGGATAACGTCGGTTCCTATCCCACCAATACTATTGTATATGTGGGAAAGCCTGGTATACCGTGAAATTATTTGGAATTCAAGTATGTTCATCTGTTCCTTGTTTGAATAGAATTTGAAAGGGTCCATAGGATATTCATGAATCTGCTTCAGGCCATCAATATCTTCCACGCAGTTCAAGGTGGCAGGATAGAAATGAATGTTTAGTATCTCAGAAAGAAAAAGCGAACGGTAATATAATTGTTCTTATCATACAGAATGTTGACTATATCATAATCAATGCTGTGACGACTCTCAGGCACATGTAATGCTGAAGCGGATCTGTCCAAATTATTCTTCACTTCACGTTTGTGTCCATCCTATTTCGTTTTTGATCTCCTTTTCGTTGTTCCAATACATGCCTCCTCACAGCTATTACAGTTCATTCGGTAAACTACATTCGACTTTGGTGAATCAGGGATAGGGTTCTTTTCAAGTCTGATGCATCCATCTATTTTATTGCATATGCAGTCTTCAGGAGATAGGAATTGTTTCCAGAGTATCTCATTGATAGAAGAAGTGAGAGATTTGACAAACGGCAAAATTACTCTTGGAGAATTTTCAACATCTCATTTTCTCCTTTCGTAATCCTTATCATTGATAAGATCGTGGAAATGTGGAGAAAGGGTCCGTCTATTAATATATTCTCCGGAAGAATCTCTGGGATAGTTGTATTCGATGAGGAGCGAGCGAATTAGAGCAAAATGTTTCTCTTGGAAGGAAGGATCTGAAAGCTTGATATATTTATCCACAAGACCGTGTATAACAGCCATTATTTGAGAACGAAGATGGTGGGGACGGAAGTTAATATAACGCCCTGATACAGTGGATTTTCTGTACCAATCAGTGCGATACACTGTATTCGGCTTTATATTAATTTTGAAGTCAAGAAAATTGATACTGTCATGTATTCCAGACTAACGGGTGGGTTGCAATTGATTGTCATAACTATTGGATGAATCGAGGCATTCAGAGATTGAATCTCCCTCAATGATAGAGAAACGATCATCCACGTATCTTTTATACAATGAAACTCTATCTTCCATGATGTTGGAACAGTGCTGTTCCAAAGCTTCCAGTACAATTCCTGCAAGAGAAGAGTTAGTGCACCCATCCAAAGGTGAGCCCACCTTTTGTCCGTAGAATTAACCATCCAATGGAATATGACTTTAGCTCAACAATATTCTGATATCTCCAGTGGAATCATCAAACTAAGGCATCCGACTATCGTACCGCTCAGATACCCCCATTTGCCTTTGAGTGCATTGATAGTCGCGTCATGTCTGAGACTTGCAAACAAAAATAGATGAACATACTTGAATTCCAAACGATTTTCTGCTCACGATATCCTAGGCTCTTCCACATATACATTAGTATCGATAAGGTAGGAACAGATGACATCCCTCTTTATATGATGTTTGCGTCAATCTTATTTTATTTCCTTTCGAATGTTTCCCGATCGATCAGTTCCTCTTGGTCGTTGTTGCGCCAATTCCTGACGCAATTCGCAGGTTCGGGTCCCGAGAGATGGGTTTGTGTGAGGGCCAAAATCTATGTATTTCTTCTACCTTAGAGCGTTTCAGGAGTTATCCGCCAGATGTGACACTTTCGCCCGAACCTGCGAATAGCGGAAATGACATATTTCCCCATCGGAGAGATAGGGGATCAAACACACACGCTTCTCACCTAAAATCTGTGAGTTCTATCAATCACATATGTACATAGTGCGATATCATTTTTTAAAAATTAACAGTAGCGCGTTGACAGATTTGGATTGCTGTAGAGAAAACAATTCCACCAGCACTATGAAAATTGACTATACCAAGTTAATCTCGGGGAAGCTGTAAGGCTTCTGTTGTGTGGCACTGATCTTTCGATGTCAAATTGACCCCCATCTCTTTTCAAGGTATGTTATAGGTCTCTTTCAGCTGTCTGTGTAGGTGTTGTGGTTGAGAAATTTCCGTTTCAGGTATATTAAATTCTCAGCTCGATACGGGCTAAAAGGAATGTAGCCGAAACGTTACTATACAACAAATACACAGGGAGCAGGAAGAATCAATCAAATCGTTTATCATAATCCTAACCTCAATCCTGCGATAGAGTCAGAGTCAGAGATGGAGTCAGAAATATTCAAACTCATACAATCTTCCAGATGCCAAATGCTGGTAACCGGTTTGCGATTTTGCAAGGTACTGGCTGTAATGTCCTGACTCCGCCCTTCTGATTTTCATCCTCGGGACGAGAGTATTGCCCGGGAAAAAAATATCATAAATGGTCATATATGACCATATATCAACGATTATGTAGAGTCATATATGATGATATAGGAAAATCGAAAAATATCGTCATATTCTGTCATTAATGACAATATATGACGATATATGATGATACGTGAGTCGGGTAAGAAAAATTAGATTTCTATTCGTATGATGACTGATTCACCTCACACACCTTGTAACCGCAAAAAATAATGAGATTCATTCATTCAAATGTGGAACATTTGATCAGCTTCATATGACGTTTGATAGTTGGATCCAAAGTATGAATTTCTCATATTACGTATGACAACTGATCGGATTCACAGTATGATGGACGATTCTAGACGTCCAACTTCATCGCTCGAGTTGCGCCGCCGGTTTCTCTCCTCCGATGTCGCGATCGCCTAGATTGTAGAGAAAAATCTTGTAAAATAACATATCATGCACCAATGCGAGGTTCGTCTGTTTTGAGGCACGGGGATAATTTTTTTTCGATAGTAACGAGAAGAATATATTCTCCGTGCCTCAAAACAACCTGACCAGCGAGTAGAGGTGCATGTACCTTTTTTAGTATCAGGGCGACTAATTATGAGTACCAATTTTCCGTCGCCAAATGATCAATTTTCCAAAAAGTGAGAAAGAAGAAAAATTCGGACAACTTTTTTTTGCTTTCTCAAAGAGAAAGCTTTGTATTCGTGACAACGAAATTCTTGCTCTTCTGATGCTTTAAATCCCTTTTTCTCCTCCATTACACCTCTTA
>JAPYYZ010006576.1:0-12232 GCA_030522705.1 Eretmocerus eremicus | reverse complement strand
AGGTAACGGGAACCATTTGCCCAAACAATCAGGCCAATTAGCACTCTTTGAGCCGCGAACGTTCATAGAACGATTCAAGTAACTCATTGACATAACTGTTGATATTCATGTGTTTTGTACCTCCCAGCGATACATTGTTAGCTATGGAACAATTCTTTGTAAAGCAATCTACACTACATACAACTATTTTCCGTAAATTAAAATTTCTCTTTGGTCTACAATCTCATAAATTCTTAAACCTCTAAAACAGGAATATTTCTCTTCATGGCTGATTGATCGCACGAGAGCATGAACATTTCTTGCATGCTGTGTTCTTCTAGCTCACCGCGGTTTCGGATGTCCTACAAAATGGGCAATGATTGTAACGGAGCAGAGCCAGCTCGTAATCATCCGTGTGAAACAACTGAAACATGAAGCACACGCTATGGTCAGGGTTGTCTTACAATCGATGTGAGATTCTCAAAGTATTCTGCCTAAAATCAGACCGAAATCAAATCAGACCGAAATCACCTTGAGACAAGATTTACAGCAGGTAACTTGCAAATCCGGTAGAAGGTTTCTGTAGTACCGAGTGACGAATGGCTTGGGCCACTTGACAATCAAAACAGAAGACGGGTCCATGCTCCTCAAGACGCTGCGGCCCACTGTTACCGTTGAACCTCCACTTTTTTCCTGCACAAAAAGGATTTGATAAACCCTGAAGGCCTTGCATACTTTGTCGATAATTTGATTACCTCGTATTGCACCAATCGAGCCATGAACAAATCGGATTGACTTTTTGTGACGGTGAACTGATTCTCGGTGTCAGCCGTATCGTCTTCCATCTGAACTGGTTCTTCTATCAACTTCTCAGCCTCCTCGTCGGTTATGCCCGATTCCAGCTCAAATTCCACCAGTGGAAGAATTTCTGTAGTATGTAGCCACATGGTGAAAATTTAAGAATAAACTTTGATGATCGTGATCCGATTAAGCTTACCGAACATGACGAAGGAGTACTGAAATTTGAGCCCGCATTGTGCACAACTACTGCCAGACGCATTGTTCGTCGGAAGCAACGCGTTGTAGGTCGAGCATCTGTTGCACAACGGTAGCAGTTCCTCTGGATCTCTGTATGGGTAAGACTTGATGGCAACGATCCACGTCTCGACTTGCGTTAGCAGGTGCTTGGGTATCCTCATTCCTCGCAATCGATCGAGCAGTTGCATGGCCAATTTGTTGGCGCCCAATAATCTCGCTTGCTTCACTAGCGCGTACATAATCGTCAACTTTGATACACCGTCGCACTTTGTGCTCTGAATTTTAGTCAAGAGGAACTTGGATATGTTGAACAGAGCTTCGGGCATCAGTGCTGTGAACGGCTCTTCCTGTAGAAGGTTGGGAACGAAATAGGTGTTAACCATCACGTTTGATTTAAAAATCACTCAAAATTACCAGAAATAACATCGAAGGGTGTTTCTTTTTCGATAGAAATGGAAATTGAGTTTTTTTTGGAATGGATCAAAAACAGCTTACTGGGCAGAAAGATTCGGGGAATGCAACATTGACCAGGAAATGAATCGTATGCCGAGTTATGGTCCAAAGCTGTCCGATCCCATAACGATAAAATGACCCCAAATCGGCGCAACAAAAGTAGATTCGTGAGTTTCCAACAATTAATCTTCAACTGGTCTGATGGACAGTAGATATTTTACAGAATTATCAGAAGAATTTTAGATTGATGGATCTGGTAATGATTTGAAACACCTCTTATAGCTTTACGCCCAATCTATGCAATCTGTGAAATCGGGTGTACCGAGTACGTTTTTCTCGGCCCATCTCAATTTCACCAACTAAAATATCAAATAAATATGGGCAATGCGCTGATCGGACTCCAATTTGAGGGAAGTCATCGGCTAGTTTGAGTCAAAGTGAAGATTTGAAGCGTAAATGCAATTTTTGCAATCTATAGAATGGATGAGAGAGTCTGAATGTAGCGTTCATAATAGCTACTGAATGTTGAGCAAAGAAAGAAGAGCTAGTTTTTTGACATTCGATCGGGTACTTTAACTGATTGATAGATTTCAACCAGCTAGTCGAAAACGACCTGCTGAGTGAGAATAACTTGGATGCCCGAGAGTGCTATAATACATTATCTATATCATAATAATTCGATTCATGCTTACCAAATACTTGTGAACTTCGTGATAGGCATAATAAATATCGGCCATGTCGTAATACTTCATGAACTGCGATTTGACATCTTCGGGGTTTTTCTTCAGATCGAGCGTGAGCTGAGAGAGCAGCCAATAGAAATACGACGCGTCGCGAAACCTCTTTTCCAGCACGGCATTCTTTGCCAACGTCGTGAGCACAGATATCGATTCCTCTGGCTGTCCCGCCATCTGAAAAGCTATTCCAATCTTCAGCAAATAAGGCCATTACATTCAGAAGAGTCGATCTTCTATCAATCTAAATGGTCAATAGAAAGTTGAGCACTTCAGTTTTTTATTAGAGGCTTATAGATACGAATTTGACACTTATGGGCCGAGTTACAAATGTTTGAAAACAACGTTACATTCAATGGAATGGACATACTTTGGCACTTTTATGGTAACTGTACATTTCCAGCTATTGCATTGCAAGATAATCACTTTGAATCGATGTTTACAAGTTGCTCCTCAAGCGCTAAGAGTCTTGAGCTTTTGATTTGACTTACTGTTGAAATTCTTTTGGACGATTCGGAGTTGTACAATCACTTCTCAAGTGTATATTCCTCATGCGTAATTTTGTCTTATTTCTACACCGTACCCTCGCATAACGGTGCGAAAACGTTACCAAATTGAAACATGTACGGATACTTGTATGTATTTTGTAATTTATTTTTGTATTTGTATTTATTCAGCCCGGTAAATTTACAATAAAACGTAAATCCTATAGAGGTATAAAACAATATAATATTGTGATATTTTGCACGGGTGCAAATAAAGGCTATCTCTTCATCTAAGCAGACTTCAACGCCCACGCCACGGCTGATATTCGAGATGAAAGAATCTAAAGTATCTTAAAAATCTCCGTCTTTTCAGAATTGCCACAGTTTTGCCTCTAGACGTCAAATGAGACGTTTCTTAGCCTATTTCAAGAATGCTTTCATCGATAATTCAACGATAGTCTGATAATTGCCGTGGTAGCCTTTAGGCTGATAGTTGACTACAATTTGTATAGAGGTTTAAATAATCCCCACTTCAGCCTAAAAGCTCTAAAAAGTGGAAAGATACCTCAATGTAATGAATGGTGATTCCATTGGCGTGATAGAACGGACCCATGAAATGCAGCGTTGCTACATGGAGCTCGTTCACCAAGCGTTTTTCCCTGCTGAAAATAATTTCTTGGGATCCCATGGGATCCCATGGTACCCTGTATTAGGGCCGGGGTCTGGGAAAATTCTGAAGTAAGATGTGTCGTGAAATCCAATGTTCAGAATATTACGAACTGAGTGGTGGGGCACATAAGACAAGGTCGGATCATTGATATACCAAACGAATAGAGATTTGGATCAAGGAAAAGCACGAATCTCTTAAGAGAATCAACCTTGGGATCCCATGGGAGATCGTGGGATCAATGTCTGAGGGATTCGTCGATATGAGATTTTCGGAGGACGTGGTCTTGGAGCTGTTCAGAGAAGTAGTGGGGCACCTTAGACAAGGTTGGATTATTGATATTCCTAATGAGCAGAGAACTGCATCAATGAAGAGCACGAATTTCTTGAGGAAATCAACCTCGGGATCTCACGAGGTCCCACGAGGTTCCATGGGATCCCAAGGTTGGTTTTCTTAAAAGATTCGTGCTCTTCCTCGATGCAACTCTCGGTTCATTCGATATAACAATAATCCGACCTTGTGTAAGGTGCCGCACTAGATCTCGGAACAACCCCAAGACCCCCCATTCTCCGAAAATCTCATGCCGACGAATTCCCCAGACATCGGTCCCCTTAAATTCCTAAGGGATCTCATCGAATCCCAAGGTTGATTCTCTCAAGAGCGATTTGCGCTCTTTCTTGATGCAATTCTTTGTTCTTTCGGTATATCAATAATCCGACTATGTCTTACGTACCCCACCACTTTCCAGAACACAGATCGTAATATTCTGAAGAGCATTGGATTCCACGGCACATCTTAATTCAGGATCTCCTCAGAATCAGGTACCATGGGATCCCAAGAAATTATTTTCAGCAGGGTTGCCAGGTCGACTGTTGATGAAGAAGTCGATTTTCATTCAAGGATCAATTTTTTGGCAAAATAAGAGGCTCCCGGTTCGTGATGCGAAAAAACATTCTTCAAGCTTGGTGAAAACTCGTTCGAATGCAACGGAATATAATTACCTTTCTGAGCCTCGGAGAAGCGCCCGGTCTCGGCGAGCCACCTCGCATACGGTCCGTACACCCTCGCGCTGAGCTTGGGGTTCCTCTGCACGAGCTCGAACGCCTCGTTCCAGGCGCGCGCGTCGACGAGCACGTCGGCGACGTCGGGGTCGTCTCCGAGGCGCGCAAACACCTCGGCCGCGGCGTGCGTCGCTCCGAGCTGCCTCAGCCTCTTGGCGATGAGGCCCAGGCTGTCGCGCTCGGCCTTGTCGAGCTGCCTGCCGACCTTGGTGAGCATGTCGAGCCAGCCGTTGTCGCAGATGATCTTGACGGCGCGCTGGACGTCGCCGGCCGCGAGGAACATGTCCGCGGCGGCGCGCGGCTCGCCCAGGCTCCTGGCCCACTCGGCCCGCCTGCGCAGCAGCGTCGCCCGGGCCTGGCCGTCGTCGCTCGACACGAACTCCTGCGCGACGTCGAACATGCGCAGGTCCGAGTACATGTCGAGGGCCTGCCGCTGCAGGCCGGCCTTCTGGTACAGCTTGGCCGCCTCGCGGAGCCGGCCCAGCGCGGCGGCGCACGTCGCCCGGCACGCCTCCCTGCTCCACTCGCCGCCGTTGAGCTTGTCCTCGATCTCGGAGGCCAGCTCGACGTAGCGCAGCTTGCGCGTTCGGGCCAGCGCCTCGCGAGCGATGCCGAACTCCAGGTGCTCGAGCGCCCCCGTGCCCAGCGCGAACCAGTCCGAATCGGCGACCCCGAGGCACGCGATCGCGTACGCCTTGTCGAACTGCTCCGACTCCAGGTACTGGTACATCGACGACGACAGCGGGATCTGCGCAATTCGAATTTGCCGTTGATTAACCGGGATCGCTTGGATGGTTGCGGTGACTCGACAGCAAATCGCTCTTGGGATTTCACGAGGTCCCAAGAATTTTTTATCCATCGGTTACTTTCTAAACGCGATATTATCACGCAATCTTAACTTATCGCGTGATACAAGGGTGACTTCGGCGTGTAAATAGCTGGGAGGCGATGGAGATGAAAGCATGTTGATATGGAATACTTCAGAGCTGTAGGAAGTGTTATGATTGTACCACGTAATAATATCGCGCAATCAGCAGGTGAGGTCGTTCTCCATGAGTTCCCGAGGACTTCTGAACAACCGTCGAGGAGTCCCTGAGGAACTTCCCAAGAATAATGAAATATCTTATCTACGAGAATTCTTAAAAAAATCTCGAGAGCTCCAAAGAGCATCGTGTATGGTTCCCGAAAATTTTCCCGTAAGCTCCCGACATGTTCCCAGTAAGGTTCCGAAATGTTCCCGAGAGGCTTATTTATAAACAGGCCCCGTAAAGCTCCTACCGAGCTCTCGTCGAGCTTTTACCGTCGAAGGTTCCTTGCGAGCCCCCGTCAATTGATTGAATACAACAGTTGATGAAGAGATTAGCCGGACTCATGTACGTATAGAACAGTGGTTTTTTTAAAGAACAAATCTGTGAGCGGACCTCTTCAAGAGCTCCTCGAGCCGGGAACTTCTCGGGAGCTCGGCGGAAGCTTCTTTGGAGCTCTTCAAAAGCTCTCCACAAGCTTTTTGGTGTTCGTAGTTTCCTACATAGTTGCCTCTTGAGGAACTTTGAGAGCTCATTGAAAAGACCCTGGGAACTCCTCCGAAAGTTCATAGAAAGTTTATAGAAAACTCTCCAAAATGTTCCCGGAGAATTGTGTTGCTAACAAGGCGTTAGAAGTCGATCCATCGAGTGATACATAACCACGTAATAACATCACGTATATAATTATACGTCCTCAGCGAATAGTCTGATCGCGCAAGTATGAACATGAGTACGAGCTCAAGACTCACGTCGACCGTGACGATGGAGGATCCTTGTAGGCAGTAGACCTTGGATCCGTCGAGGCCCACAACGTTGCCCAGGAATCTCTGCTTGTACTCGTTGAAGTTGTTAACCTTGATCGCGAGGAAGTCGCGCCCGGAGAAGCACATCATGTGCTCGAACGTGCTGTTGAAGGCGACGCTCGTGACCTCCTGGAACTCCTGAATTTTCGAGTCGTTGTAGACGTCGTAGACGGACAGGACGCCCTGGTCGCTGACCACGGCCAGCTGCTCCTTGCTCGAGCTCATGTCGATGCACTTGACCGCGCCGTCGACCTTACTCAGCAGCGCGGGAAACGGATTGTCCAGGTAGATCTCCATAACCTGGCCGTTTTTCAGGCCGGTCAGCAGGCGCTCCTGGCCCGCCGGCCCGCCGACCACCTTTATGTAGCAAATCGCGCTGTCGAGCACCCACTCTCGCTCGATCGCGCCCGCGAAGCTCAGGCTCTGGATTCTCTCGTCCAGGAACAAGACGAGGTTGTTGGTCGTCACCACGAGCTGACTGCACTCGAAAGCCTGCACGAGCTTGTCCCTGATCCTGTAGTGCATGTCCTCCGGATTGCCCGTCGGCTCGTAGATCACCACTCTGTCCGACAGCTGCACGGCCAACCTGTCCCGGTACACGGCGATTTTCTTTATCTGAAACCAGAGCATTGACGCGACAGTAAAGCATTTTCTCAGAGGATTTGAATCTCGCTCGCTCTACTCACCAGGTCCTTACATTTGATGCGAACTTTCTGATTGGTCAGCAGGTGCTGGATTATAACATCGGTCATGTTCTCTCTGTAGGCATACCTGTTTTTGTACAAGCCGTGAACCACGTTCCAGGATAGTTCGAAATTGGTAATACTCCCATCTTGACAACCTACGGCCTGGAGAGAGTATGCAAATTAAGATCGCGCGAGTTACCTTGTATAAATTCTAAAACTCATCCTTACAACGTGGGTTGATTCTGGGTGCACTGTGCAGCTCCACGTCCACGACGAAAAAGTACTCCCTATCGTGGCCAAACAGCTTCCCTCGGAGGACAGAAGGAGGCACTGCTTATTGCTTCCGCAGACAATAATGTACTGTCCGTTTGGGAAATAGGCTATCTTGAGAGGGATAAACGCCAAATTCCTCTCCCTCCCAATCATCTTCCCGTTGATCGAGTGGAACGATACAGTTCCGCTCCATTCGCCGACGCAAAGAACATCCAGAGAATCTTCCCTTCGGGGACGAGAATCCAAAATGTCACGATTGCTTTATTTGTCGTTCTCGTCGTCTGGGATATTGTATCATATATTTACCTGGAGGGACTCCAAGCCAAGCTCCAAATTGGCGACTCTCCCGAGCGGTCGATTCGTAATCTCTCGTCGCCTCCCTGCGGGCGAGAGTGCAATGGGTGACTCCAGAACAAAGTTTCATCGCGATGACGATTTTACCCAAAACGATTCCACGCATCTACTTCTTACCTTGTTCCTGATGGATACGTATCCGGATGCCAAGCCTAGTGCCATGTACTGGCCATCTCTGGTCCAAGCACAGCAGTTCACCCTTCCTCCCGACTTGTGCTTCTGGACAGCCTTCACTTCGGCTGACCAGAGAGCGATGTCAGACATGGAGCAACTGAGCAGTTGATGCGACATTGGATTGAACTGCATGCACTGCACTGCTTCATTGTGCCTTTTGGGAACAAACGGTTTCTGTTCAAGGATGGTCCTCATTTATAGATTAACTACAGCCAGCCGGGCTACTTTGGAGCTTTTTTGCGATAATAAAAGGAATTATCCAAAGTTTCTGTTCAAGAAAGGAAATGTCCAAATTCTTCTGATGAACAAACGAACTATCGAAAAATGTCTGATTGTAGACAGAACCATCCAAAATTATCTGGTCAGAAAGGAACCATCCAAGAGTTGCTGAATGGAAAGCAATCATCCATAAATTTCTAATTGGAAAAAAGAATCGTCCAAAGTCGTCAGGCGAAAAAGGAACTACCGAAAACTTTCTGGTCCAAAAGGAACTATCCAAAATTCTCTGGTCAAAAAGAAATTATCCAAAATATTCTAGCGAAGGAGGAGATATCAAAATTGGCCCAAGATTTTGAAAAACCCACCTGAAATCAATAGCTCAGGCGGGAAGAGAGTATCGGAGTGCGTCCGTCTTGGATCAGGAATCAGGGACCGTCTTGATCGCGAAAGTATTTTTTTCAATGCTTCCAAATCTCTTTTGTTTCAGGGTGCTGCAAAATGATTAGATTCATATACTTTTCGAACCAAATAGTTTGTTTATGCTCAAGATAGAACCCTTATTAGTGATGTATCAATCAAGATCGTAACGCCATATGGATATGATATTGATCAAACCGTTTTGAACGAGGTACTGAAGATAATGAGTAACATATGAAAGCACTATTACTATTTTGAATTATTTCGATACATCACTAACATGGGACCGACTTTAGCAAAAATAAACTCTTCGCTTCAAAAACTATGAATCTAATAATTTTTGAGTACCCTGAGACGAAACGAGTTTTGGGACTATTAACAAAATACTATTCAAGATCAATCCTGATTCGAGATTCTCTCTTCCTGTCTGAGTTATTAATTTGATACGGTTTCTTTCAAAACCTTATTCTGGATGGTTCCAATTTCGCCAGAACATTTTGGATAGTTCCCTCTTGACCAGAAAATTCTGGATAGTTCCTCTTTGATCAGAACATAATGGATTGTTCCTTTCTTGCCAGGCCATTGTAATCAGTTCAATTTCTAATGAGTGATTTTTAAAATTTTTCTTTTGACTCAGAAATCATTTGCTGGTTCATGTTTGAGAAAAAAAAGACCAAAAAATTTTGGATATTTTTTCGCAAGAAGATTTTGGATGGTTCCTTCTTGGGCAGCAAATTTTGGATAGATCCTTTGGAACAATACATTTCGGATAGTTCTTTCAACAGCTGATTTTGAACAGTTCCTTTTGACCAACAATTTTTGGATAGTTCCTTTCTTTTCTACTCTGAAGATTTTGGATGATTCCTTTTTCGATTTTAGATAGTTCCTTTCCACTCTGAGCTATCGATATGCATGTGCCTTAACTTTTTTTTGTAACTTTCGAGGTGCTCAAAAAGAGTATGATAATTATTGAGTTAGAAAAATTGTGTGGGGGCCCCCCCTAAACTTTGTCCCGTTTAATTTTTTTTTTTTTTTTCCTTCCTCCCCCCCCCCCCCCCCCCATGTCATACTGAGACTTTTTACGGAGCTCCTTTTACATATCCGTAGCCTGTCACGTTTTGCTGACACCCCCTCCTCCCCCATCCCAAGAATGTGACATCATTCATGGATGGCCCCATAGTTTCAGCTTGAAACGTAAATTCACGAGACCAGAAGCCAGTGATGATGCTCAAATCAATCTATCTTTGCGCAATGTACGACAACATTAAAATCTTACGAATATTTCAAGATTCCTTCTAATTTAGAACTCCATATAATAACAGTCTTATCTGCTCCTCCAGAAGCGAATTTCCTCCCATCTTTGGCATAGCAAACGCAGTAAACGATGTTGGTATGTCCTGTAAAATCAAAATCGTTGAGAGTTCTGCATCTTTGTATGTGTGGTAAAATACCATCCCCCTATGACTTCAAACTGCGGACTTACCTTTGAGTACTTGAATCAAAGCTCCATCGTTACTTTCGTAAACGTGAATATGTTGCCCTGCGGCCACTATCAACTGAGTCCCACTCGGATTGAAGCACAGATCATATATACTAGACCATACAAACAGATAATTAATTTTTAATTTTTGCACTCATGCTTTGGATAAAATTGAAGATATTGCTGCACTTTGCTATTATTTTTTGTAATTACCACTGCTCGGATTTATCTTCGACTTTGTCGACCCAAGCGATAGACGTCCTCATACTGATTACACATTAGAATAATGAATCTATAAACGGATAATTAATATTCTCAGCATAAGATACGAATAACGGAGAGAGGCTCTAGCACAGTGGATCTGCGGCAAGTAGAACTGTTTGTTTTGGAATCCTTTCGGTAACCATGGAAACGTTCCAAGATGGCGATCTCGCCCGCGCAATTTGAAAGTCGGAGCTTGCATGTTATCTGTTTGCTTGAACTCATTTTCGAATCACTAAGTACCTCAGAGCTGAAAAGTTTCTTCAATACTATACTCTAAAGAGAGATTACATTGTACTACATTAGCCGCAAATTATTTCTTCCCTACAAAGGGTAAAGCATATAGTCAAATTTGATCAAGTTTTGATGACGGTGAATTTCATGACACAAAATCAAACAATTAAATCCGCGTCACCGGCGAGGATAGAATCTAATAATATTTATTTGTTATATACAAGTAGTTTCATCAAGACATTTATTCAGATCGAGATTCAGATCATATTTAAAAAGCACTGACAAGGCGTGGGAAGCGTGCCTCCCCTTCCTCCTTTTTCAGGCACTACCCGATCAAAAATTTTAGCTCGCTCAAAAAAAATTCCCTTCATTTTAACAACTCGATGTCTTGAAGTTCGTGAATTACTTAAGATTTTTTATTAGCTCATTTTTGAGCTCTTTTTTATGAGCTCTTTTTACTGACTTCGGAATATGTCTTTACTTTCTGCCTGCCAGCGCATCGTCTCTAGGCTACGCTAGCTGAAGAAAAAAGCGATGGATTCTCTTCATGTTCACAATTCTTTTGGGATGGCGTTTTTTCAAGGAATCATCGGATAATGGTGAGACCAAAAGCATCTCGAAGCCCGAATGGAGGTTCTTTACTGGAGAATGGGAAAACCCGTTTTACAGTAATTTAAAAGCGATTCTGGTCCGTTCAATACCCGTTTCCTCGGGGAGATTTTTCCTCTAAAAAAGTAATTATCGCTCAGAAATCATGAGAGGAACAATGTCTTGAAGTTTTTCTTCTGTTATCTTTCACCTATTTGAAGGTGAAATATCTACTAGGGGAAATTACCAGATTGCAACCTCAAAAGCGATACTACTTGGGTATATAAATTTACCATAGTATTTCAGCTATTTTTCAAAAGAAGATAAAATGGGAATCATGCAGAATATTGTTCGAGACTTGACAAATACTTGATTTATCCGATGGAGGGATTTTGACGGTTTTGTCCATTTCATTCACTTAGCATTCTTAACAATATCCCAGAAATATCATGTGCGATGATGAAAATTGTGATGTATAAATGATTCGAGCTGTCCCGGTGTGGCACCGCGAATATATAATTTTGTAGAAGTTCAATCGCGTTTTCAAAAAACGATTGAACTTTTCATATCGAGTCTCTATTATCGAGCTCATGTTCTCAGACTCTTGTGGGTCATTGATTTTTTCTTTGAACGATTACTTTATCGTGGGCCTTGCAAAATTAAAACTTTGCTTCATAGCGGAAAGCAAGCCTTTGCCTTGAAAGATATTGTCATCGAGAATTCGGTTGATTCTCTATTTGAAGCTCTGCGCAGATTGAAAACCAAAGGACTCCGTGTTCGAATCAATCTGAATCGTTCACTCGTTCCACGGTTACCTTCCACGCCGCCAGTTTCCTGAAAAAATGCATGAAAGAGTGTCAAATTATTCCTGTGATTATTAATACGCAAAATAGGTACTCTTATTGATAACATTAAACAACGACGCAAACAGATTGATTCGAAAACGGAGTCCTTTAGTTTCCGATCTGCCCAGAGCTTCAAAAAATAGAGAATCAATCAAATTCTCGATGACAATATCATTGAAGGTGGGGTCTCGCTTTCCGCTACGAACCGAATTTTCAATTTTGCAAGAAATCACGGTAAAGTAATTGTTCAAAACTAAAATCTATGCCTCTCAAAAGTTTGAAAGAATAAATAAGCTCAATGATCTAGACTTGATATGAAAAATTCAATCGTTTTTTGAAAACACGATTGAACTTCTACAAATTATTGGAAGGTGGAATACTCCTCGTCCGGTGGCTGTTCAATTAGATGGAAATTAATTCGACTTTCCGGACCTTTATCGCCAAAGTAACGAATAT
>JAPYYZ010006572.1:0-15304 GCA_030522705.1 Eretmocerus eremicus | reverse complement strand
CCATCGACTTTATTTTCCGCACAGTATATCGAGATAGTATATCAAGCAACGATGTTGACAATTTACGCACGAGTTCAAAAACGTTTCACACGAGGGTAAAACTTGACGCACGAGCCGCAGGCGAGTCTGACTCTCGTGTGTAAAGTTTTCGACGAGTGCGGAAATTTTTGACAGAGTTGCTGGCGCTATTTTCCGCAATTGTTAAACGAGTCAAGTATTTTACGCGTCAGCGTGGAATACTTTACACACTAACTTTACGCACACGATTAAGAAATAGTATATTTCGATACGAGTGCGTAGAAATCGGATTCCGCACTCCGTGTGATATTTTCCGACTCGAGCCGGAGGCGAGGCCGTGTATCGAAAAATAGAATCCGATACTTGCATGGAGCGGTTTTCGCTCCGTCATGATATTTTAGGTACTCGTCTTCGGCTCGGGCCTAAAGCAATCACTCGGATGCAATCACCAATGACTCCGCACTCGAAACGAAAATGCTATTGGTCAATATAATGAAAGGTTGCTCGGAAGATCGAAATGCTGATAAACATTTTCTACCAATTACTTCACCTTTGAGCGTTCAGCTCATCATATTTTTTCTTCTTTCTTCAGCATACATGAATTCCGATTGCATTTCCAAATTCCGTTTGATCAGATTATCCATTCTTTAGATGCATCTCAAGATTCATTCGACTGCTCTATGAGATTCCTTCTTAAAACCAGTCCGGAGTGTTCTGTTTTAGCCATCGAGTGGATCGGAGCATGTGGTTGCATAGCTCTTACTACTTTAACTTTTGGAAAAAAGCATGTCTTTTTCAGAGAATTTGAGATAGTCAGCCCAATTCTATAGGAAATTTCCAATCGTTTGAATTTTGTAGTGTCGTAAAATTCGCAGTCTAGCTCGAGAGAACCAGAAACGGCGATCGTCGTTGTGGGGTTACGACCATCCAGGTTCGTCGTTTCTGATTTTTCTCGAGCTAAACTGCAAATTTTGCAACGCTAGAAGATTCAAACGATTGGGAATTTCCTACAGAATTGGACTGACTATCTCAAATTCTCTGAAAAAGACACGCTTTTTTCTAAAAATTGGAGCACTAAGAGATATGCAACCTACCTCATGCTCCAATCCACTCGATAGGTAAAACAGAACACTCCGGACTGGCCCTAATTCCCCAAAGTCGAGTTCTATGCTGTTCCTACCCGTAATTTCAATACAACAATCCAGATAATAATATACAGAGTCAAGACTACTATCACATTCCGATTAAAGTCGGATCAATTACTCGAAAAGATTAATTGAAATCACCAAAAGGGAGAATTCCTTCAACAAGCTGCGCAGAGCGGGTATCATTATATAAATTCGTCACAATTACTTCCCAAGAGACATTATTGCAGATCTACAGATAGCCAAGAGAGGTAAAGAGGCGTTTGCGCCAGCAAGCGTCGCGTAAATCCAGCGCGGGAGTATTTTCGCGCGAATGCAGGACTTTTGCGTAATTAGGTTGGCCGTCGTCTCTCGTGGAAGTTGGCTCTGGCGCGCGAAAGAGGGATTACGCCGTTCTCTCTCTCTCGGTGGACGACGACTTCTCTATATAGTATAGCGGTGGCATGGCAGCCGAGCTCGACGTTGCGCAGAGCCGGTCCCAAGTGTCGCCTGGCCGACTCGTTATACGATAGCGTCTTTGGAAAGAGGTCCAAAGTTTCCTCCATCCCTTCTCTCGCAATTTGGCCCTGATTTATTTTGAAACTTGGCACAATAGTTTGACGAGGAATCGCTCATGTATATAGCTAGCCGCAGGTAAGAAAAGAATCGTTAAATTGCCCCTTGTGTCTGCTGTACGAAGGCCCACTAAGTCGCTCTTTTTTGCGACGAGACGGACGACAATCTTTATGAACTTATTGTAATATCATTCAACTTTCCCGTGGACTCAGGGATATACGTTGGCCGAGCTGCGTGGATGAAACTCGCTTCTTTTAACTTGCACGACGCTGTGGATGAGTTGAGCTGAAGGTATATATGGCGAGTTCTCCGTGAAGTTTTAACGAGAGAGGCCGGCAAAATTTATCCAAGTTTGAGACTCGGGGAAAAATTGCGTGATGAATGACGGAGAGGAGTGTAGGACACTTGGTTTGGCTCGTTAAGGGCATCTGCTCGCGCGGAAACAAACTGTCGGGCTGCATTAAAATCACTTGCTCGCAAGTTTCGAATAATTGGACGCTTCCTGCGCGCTTGCTCGCTTGGAAAATGTAACTTTTACGACAAAGTATGCTCTTGTTCTTTTCTCGTTCAAGTTTGAGGTTTTTTGAGACATTCATTCGCGAAATTTGTATTATCTGATTGGATGGAGGTAGATTTTTTTCATATCGAATGAAATTTTGAGGTAAGATATTTTGATTACACTGTAATCGAATGACTTTAATAACAATGGATTTTGAAGAATTCTTCGACTGGTGGTAGTTGTTGAATAACATAGTCAGGCGAATCACCTCATGCAATATGAAAGTGTCTCTTTCCGAGCTCAAAATTTCGAGATGAAAAATACAAAGGTGCTCAAAGATTGAATAGCTTTGTAGCCTGTCCTGTCACCCGCAGAAGAAAAAGCACGTCAGTTGAAATTGGTGAATATTACAGTTCAGTCGTCCAGTGTAATACGTAACCGAAATACTCAGCTGGAGTCATCTCAATGAAAACTTCAGTCGCTGCACAATTCAAAAGAATAATCGAATCAACCAAGCTCACCCAGACGACGAGAATTGAAAAATTCGGTCCGGTTCGGTAGAGAACGAAAGACTCGCTCGCCAACAGAATTAAACCTTGATATAGGGAACCGAATCAGATTTGCATTAGCAAACGCTGAGAGTCATCTTTGTACAGTGTATACGAAACTCGATAGCTCGGTAATCGAATTTCTGTGCTCGGTTCTTGGTAATATCGATGCCACGAGATTGGCTCCGCGTGATTCATTCGATTCTCGTCTAGACAGGGTCTTTTGTATTCGCTCGAGAATCGAACGACGCGACCCACATTGAGTCAAGACCGCAAGCGGGTATATAATGCACGATGTAGTAAGTCGACCGGAAGAGACTCTCGTGCGCATAGTATATGTGTTTTCCGCGGTGCACAAAATGAGCAGCTTGTGGGTGACACAGACTCGTGCTTTAGAAAAATTGAGCTTCGTTATCGTGTATAGCCGTCCGCGGGTATACACTGAGACACGGCACGAAATGCTTTTCCTGCGTGTCGGAAATGAGTAATGCAATCGATGAGACGGAAATTCGATGCAATAGGCTATTCTCGCGATTCCTTACCTTACTGGGGGCCATAATTAGAGTATCGATCTTGTATATTCCGCTACGGCAAAGTACTCATTTCATGGGTAGTGAGAGCCAGAGAGCGTAGGGTTTCCAGTGGAAATATTGTGTTTGCTCGGGTCTATTTCGAGAGACGAATAAGGTGTATCGGGATTCATCGTGAGTCATAACCTACGATATATTGACTTTCATCTTTGTAATTCTTGACGGTTCTTTTTGTCGGGATGAATTTGACTAAAAATTTTTCTCTTTTTCCTGTCTTTAAATATACTCAGATTATCATAACCAAATCAGTGCCAAAAATTTACTGTCTATTACCCCGCTCGCTGCAAATGTCGACTGTAAGGAACACAGGGAAGATCTCATTATTGCTTGATTTCCAAGATATCTCACGGTCAACTGTCTCAAAAAATGTGGAAAAATTCCAATGAGTACCTAAATATTTGGATAACATATCCCAATGAAGATAGATAGCGAATACCTTCCAACATGCGAGAGAGGAAATAAAATGCAAAACATTCTCTTTTTGACTTTTTGTCGGTTTTTTTCCTTCAAGAATATGTAGAGACGAGAGGAAAAACAATTTCTACATCGGAATTCAATTCTCCACCGAGTTTTCTTCCATCAAAATAGATTTAAGGGAACAAGTAAGGGAACGAAAGAATGTAAAGTGATTTGTCATCGAGGTAAAATTGAGAGCCGAAAGTGATGTGCCGTAAAAGGTGGCAGTGCCGCGACTGTTATACGCCCCGCAAGAGCGTCGGTGGCCCTATCAATCTCGCCTCGAAGCCTGAAAGTCGCAGTCGTTAACGCTAGTCGTTGAGTTACGAGGTATTCTGAATCGCAGCAGCAGGATTCAATCCCTTCGATCAAAATACTAGTGTCTCCATTCAATCTACGCGCGATGACATGTAGAATCGATCGTAAATTTTCAGCATTGCTTCGGTCGACGTAAAAGTACTCTCAGTCCGATGATTCATGCCATGGTGAAGAAGAGCGAATTGCTTACAAATATTTTTGTTGGAGACTCGCACAAAGTTCTTGTATTTGAGGGTCATACGTCTACAAAACAAGGTTCTCTTTCTCAAACAATAATTGAGCGATTTGTTTCATAGCTCTTTTACTCATGAGCACTTGCAGAGTGATTGAGACTCAACTCAAACATACTCGAGTCGTTCAAGAGCAGAGGGGGCTCATACGGGTAAGACGCGAAGTCCGGGTCAGCAGTATTCACGAGCAATTGTTTACTCACCTGAAATCTAAAGAACCCAAAGTATCTTTGTCCAATGGGCCTCCTGCCTGAAGATATAGATAGGAACTTTCGTGTTGTCCATATGGGCCTGGGTCAAAGTGTTTTATATACTCATAAATTTGAAATACTAGAATTCTTGATTGTATCTCCGTACAAGAGGCACATTTGACGGAGACACTCTGGATTTTTAATATCCGAAAAGGCTGAGTTGGTATTGGTGATCTGGACTCCTGGCCCTCCCCCTGCGAGTTTATTCTCGAAATCTCACTAATTGTACTTCTTTGTGGAAAAATTACACGTCGAGGAGGGTTGTTGATAATTTCTGAGATAGAAAATAACGCATAGACGGTAGGAAAATCTCTTTGCGGAATCTAGCTTCTTAATTCGCGAATTGAAGAAAAGCTGCAAGTCTCATTTCTTCTACTCCTCAAAATTGAAATCACAATTAATCCACTTCGATGAAGAATAATTTACTTGTTGCATTAATTTGTAAATAAAGGAGTTTTTCTGCAAGAATGTCTTAAATTGTTCACCTTACAGTAGGGTCTTTTGATGAAAATTATTCTCATTGTGAGTTTCATTGCCGAAGTTGAATAGCTTATAAAATACCGAATTTCCAGGCAATGCCTCTAATGGGAATCAGACTTCATCCACTCGAAAATTTAAAATGACGGAAGCGCAATGATCGAGCTCACAGTTTAATAGTACTTGTTACATACGAAACCAGCAGTATTTCTCACAATGATAAACTCGCTACGGTCATAACTTTAGCTGCAGCGCGAAGCTATGACTAGTTGAAATCAAGATAGCAGTTGGCATAGTTATGCAAAAGTATAACAACTGGCCAGCGGCGAGTACGCGAAACTCGGCCACATACACAGGAGCTCGCTCTAGCTCATAATAAAATCAAGATTACAGCTCAAACTGTCATCGTCCATCCAACCCAAACCGCAAACCCCTGGCCCTCTACACACCCACACAAACCTCTAATCTTTACTTCCCATGCTACACGAGTTGTCAGAGATCTCCGGTCACCACGAGTGCAACTACTTCTCGCTGCATTCATAAATTCCTCTAGAATGCCTCGGAATACTACCGCATATTTTCTCCATAACCCACGTATTCCGTCGCATCTCGAGCGATACAGCGGCTAAGGATCTCGCTCCTCAAGTGCTCTCGGGCTCAATCGTCAAGAATCCTCGAGAGTTCATACCAAAGCAAAACGAACCGCGAAGGAAAAAAATGGTCGAGAGAGCTCTAGGATGTGGTGAGTTTCTCTCGCCCGTCTGACCATAGCTTGACTTTTCTACTGCGCGGTAAGGAGTCTCGGTATACTCGGCGCTCCGAGAGGCTTTTTGAAGGGCTGCGGCGCAAACGGACCGGGCAAGTATCGATTCCGGGCTAATGTTACGCGATAGAGCCCATTGAATTCGCGCAAGAGAGGGCGACTAATTACGCAAGAGAGAGAAAGAGAGATGCCGTTCTGAGAGTCGTAGTGGCAGTAACGAGCAGAGCCGCCAGACGTTGTTCGTGAAGTGGGGAGAGGGGGAGTTTTGATGGGCCATTACGATGTGACTTTCATTGGCTTGACGGGGTAATTGAGCTCATTCGACGTTTATTGGGCCGCTGCGAGAGAGCGAAGGCATTCGTGTTTACGGAAAATTTCTCGGGGCTGTTTTGCGTGGAAGACGAATGATCGATCTCTGGTTATTCGATATCGGAGGATCGGATGTACCTGATTGAGGAGAATGAGGGTACCCTCTTGAATTTCGTGGCGCAGAAGAGATTGGAGGAAGAAAAGCCACGTTTGCAGAGATATACGAATTTGGGGATTCACGATTCGTTAAGGATAACTTGCGAAAGATCCTCTTCGACTTGAAGAATTTGGAGCGTGAAAGAAGCGTCAGTCTTATATCACACTAGACTTCTCAAGGTAAGGATG
Organism: Eretmocerus eremicus; assembly: GCA_030522705.1. NCBI lineage: Eukaryota > Metazoa > Arthropoda > Insecta > Hymenoptera > Aphelinidae > Eretmocerus > Eretmocerus eremicus. Next base: position 8,800 of record JAPYYZ010006572.1, on the reverse strand, counting down.
CGGAGGTTAGGAATGGAAAATGCGGAGATATTACACAATTCCAGATGTATCCACAAGCTCTGCGAGGCAAATATATTGCTCTATTCTGTATTTGGTTGTAAAGGAGTGCAAAGAGTAGTCGCGTGGTTTTTCTAGATTATGGGCGAGAGTAACCTTCTGCATTTGCGATCAAAGTCATCGTTGTAAGGCCTCTCATAGCACCCCTAGACCATACTAAAATGATGTACCTGCATTTTTTGATGTAGATACGGAACAGATTCCGCGTATCATCACCAGAATGCGCGTGGGGAGGAGAGAAACGGGTGGAGTTGATTAAATTCATCCATAGATTATTATCATTGATTGAGTTGTATGAGAATTTTGAATTATGAGCCTGGTGACATTCAATTCCCATGAGAATAGGAATGTTCTCATCGAGGGAGAAACAAGAATGTACGATAATGAATGGATGCTAATAACTGAATGATTGCATGTGCTTCCTTCAAACGACTCATTGTCAGTATCGTATAATCCTCACAAATGCCATGGAGATTATTATTTGAAATATTCATCCCGAAGAGATGCGGCCAGGAATGCATAGTTGTCAATCGAGGACCATAAATTACAGAATTGATCGATATCCTAACAGCGATGAGGGGAGAGCACAGTCAAAAATTATGAAAAATAGACTTGAAAAGGGTTGTATCACAAATGGTTTCCATTGTGTTCCTGAACTCATTGATTGGTTTTATTGCACAATAATTTGGAAAAAAAGAAGATGTTCCCCATTAGTGACCATTAGTGACCTATCGGATCCTTCGAAGGAGTTTTTCCATCATTCGATGAAAAGCTTCGAGTGATGAAAAGTTAACTTACACAAGGGGTCTTCTTTGATCTTTCTGGTCTTCGAAGGATATTATTCTTGATGACGTGTAGAAAAGAGGTTTGTATGTTGTTTTACAGCTTCAGGGTTGAATTTCGAATATCAAGAGCTCCAAAAGAGTTAGATCTTCAATTTCCAGGTCATTCGTATGCTTCTTGAACAACCTCAGTAAATTGTGATTGCACTTGATCATTTCAATTATAATGATGCAAAAGGTTGTTATTCTTCTGGACACGAAGAAACATCGTCCGCTGGGATAAGGGTGAACGACAACTTGGCATGAGCAAGCATGTTTTGCGGGATGCCCTTCTTCCTTCGTGTTTTGGCCAAAATCTCATGTATTTCTCATACTTCGAGCTCAAATGGGCTAAAAGCTTACCGAATAGTTTGTTCCCATGCACTTGATTCAATGTACTTATCCATCCTTATATATCTGATAAAAGGAAAAATTTTGCTTTTTGACCCTACTTTACCCAATAGACGCACGTAACCCTGTATTTTTAAATGTTTGCCCTTTTTGCCCTGAGCATTCCGCCCATCGAGAACTCTTGAATATAAAAACACAAACTTGATCAAAATGTTAAAAAATCTTCAGAGAAGAAGAACAGTGTGGCAAGCCTCATGTTGGTCAATTTGAGCACCCTCAATACTGACGCGATATTTCATGCACAATCTATTTGAATACATTGCAAACGAAATTTCCAAGAAGCAAGGACCTCGAGTGAACAATGACTATCCGTGTCAAATTCATCAAGGAATCAGGAATCAAAGAAACCTCGAAACTCAAAGCGCCCGAACCTTCCTCCTCAAAGCTTAAGTGAGTGCGCCAATCGTGCGCATCACGAAAGCAAGGAAAAAGGGTTTGAGCCGGCTGCAGTTCCCTTTTCGACGTCATGCATTCCCAACGAGAAGTGTCGCGTATTAAAGGCGCCTGAGTAGCCTCTCTCAAATTCATCCGACGCCTGTCCCTCTCTCGTTGCGAATACTCGACAGCTATGCAGCGTCGCTTCTTTCTCCCGTCCCTACAGAAACCCTCCACCTTTTCACCCTTCGCTTCGGCTTAAAAATTAATTACTCTCGTCGCGCAATCCGGATCCTTGCCCTCGAAATAATGCACGACCGTACCCAGCAGCTCGCCTGTGCAACTCTTTCGCTCTCTATATAATGCGAGAGTTACGCCGGAGTGGCGCTCTGAGGCTTTTTCGCGATCGTCGATCGTCTCGGCTAACGCAGTCGTCCCGCGTTAATGTTTTACAGGGCCCGGAGCCGCCTGCAAATCCGCCGCTTTGGCTACGACTAATTCCCAGGTAGAGACCTGAGTGCATTAGAGATTATTCCGCTGCGAGTTCTGTTGGCAGACTGGTTTCTGCTGCTGCTGCTGCTGCTGCTGCTGCTGCTCAGTTTCGACTCGCCACTGGTGCCGGGAGCTGAATAATCAAAGTAGAGCCTAACGACGATGTAATCTGCTGAAAATCTGGAGCTTTAGCCATTTGCAGCTTCGGGATATCGATATACTGTATTTTGTCTCACGCTATTTTCTATATGAATGGGATCGTGCGTATGCATTTGGCGAGAGATGCCTCGTGTGTTTTGGCCTAGAGTTATTGCAGATACCTGCGCAATCAACAGCCGTATTGAACTCTACGAAGATTTATTCACATTCACATTCTGTGTATATCCGCGCGCCATGGCGCGCATTATTGAATCTAGTTTTAATGAGAATGTAAGAGTATTCGATGGTGGGGGTGGATATCATCTTGAAGTGAGGTAATTTGGGCCACTCTATTTTCTTTGTATACTCTTGATGACAGAAATTGAATGTTCGGGCACATTCCCAGCTGTATGAAGCATTATTTGATCACTCATTACCCAGCTTACATGAAAACTTGTACCAAAGTCACTGTGAGGGGGGAGAAGATTCAAAAAAAGATATTGGCGAAATCGCTATGATGATCCTTCTGAAGAGGGAGACTTCTCCCAAAAACACACGGAATTCACCAAATGTGAAGAATAGCTAGTTCGGAAGGCTTTTTGGATTCTTATTGAACAATTTAGTGAGGATGAATTCTCAGATTCATTGATTATGAATGGTGATAACTTGAGCCACCTTATTCTTTGATCCATCCTCAAGGCAGAACTTTGAAGGGATTTACTAAGGGAGTCATTTGTAGTCCTCAAGGATACTCAATCCATCCTATTGTTATGATCGCCATTGTGTACAATTTGCAAGAGTAGTAACGTACCAAAGTCGGAAAATGGCCTGAGTTACCTCACTTTACGATTCTGCTTTTGGAAAATTTGACTGAAAATATTCAAACGAGAGAAATGTATGGTGACGTTTCGAATTCATCTCAGAAATCTAGAAAGGGTTTACTCGCTCTAATATAGAAAGTCATCTCTTATGACGATCAATATTCAAAATTGAAAGGATAGTACAGGTGCTCGGTCACGCAGATCTACAAAGTCTGAAGACTATTGTGGATGGAGACTGGCCTATACAATGACTTTTCGAGGATGCTGAATTTGAATTACGTATCGGATGGTGCCCATAAAGCTCGATGATCTAGTTACTCAAGTAGGACGGTTTTGAATCAGGTAAATTCAAGTTGACAGGTTTCAAGATTGTTCCAATTGATTCGCCTTGAATCTGAATTAATTTGTCCCAACCCTCAGATATGCGGAGCAACCCATGTTTCCTCACGGAAACAAGATATCTCTTGACTAATTTTGCTCGGTTTCGGCCAACGAAGGCCAGGATGCGGAGATCAAATATCGCATCGAGTTTCAGATTTGAAAATCGTTAGTCGGTGCCTTGTTACTAAATTCAATTTTTTCACGTTATGTCAGGAAGGAAAGAATAGCGGAATCAGTTCTGAGATTTTTATTCAAATCTCTCAAGCATCATGGATTCTGACATCCATATTGTGTACCTCCTAACTTCATCTTATAATCTCCACATTGATGTTGGGTACGACCGCAAATCAACGTCACTGCCTCGTAAATAACCTACTGATCGATCCACTGGCTATTCAGAATTGTGAGACATGCGATACATTTTCGAAAGGTATTGAAGAGTGGCTTATAATGACGAGATATGTGGACAAGGATTCTGAAGGTAGAGCCACCCTTATGGAAAGTATGTACGTACGAGAAAATGTCGAAAACTGATCTCCAGTTGCGGAGCAAGACTTCAGAGTCTTGGAAAGCACGCTCAGGAACGTGGTACCTACTTTTGTTTTTGGTCACGAGAATTCATTAATTGTAGTGTTGTTAGTACGCAGATCTATAGAGGCGACAAGATATATAGACAAAAGTATCACAAGAATATCCAGATCCTCGATATTAAGCTTCAAATCATCAAATCGTCAGCTACAGTCGGTCAAAATTGCAACTCCTCATGCACAGTCAACTAGTAAATCATGAGTTGATCAGATCCTAAATGGAAGACCAATGGATCGATTTGGGGGGTCATAAGGGTGCTAATCAGCTCATTTATCAAGTCATTCGCCTTTTCATCGCCGCAAGTTTTTATTTCATACGACAAATTTTTCATCCGCTCTTGCAACTACGCGATTCCAAGCTTCGTGCTCGTATCGAGCTATTATGAACCTCACACCCATCTAAAAACCAGCTTCTCAGATTTTACAAAGTCCTCGCGGATGACTACCCTCGAACACCCTTGTATAACTTTGCCGAGGCCGAGGCGTCTGCTTTAGCTCGAGTCTATACACGCAAATGTTGCGCGAGCATACGTATATGCATACCCGTATGCGAAAGCTCTGGCAACTTGAATTAGTTATCACTTCATTCTTCGCTGATCCGATTTGCAGCGAGTATTATAGTGCAACTCTGCTCGCTCTCGAGTCTCGCGCCGCGCACGTATTCAGAGAATTTTGGAGGCCGCCTGCGCACAAAGAACTCGCATTACCCAAGCTCGCCTGATAACTTTGCCGCATGTAACTCGATGAAATTCCGAGCATTTCTTCAGCCACCCCGAGAATATGAAGTGGATGACAAAGTTTCATTGCACGAGGTATTAACCACGAAAATTCCGGAACGCTATCTGCAATTAAATTTTTCACATGAACGAAGCTATCGGCGTATAATTCAACGCTTCAGAGCTATTTTATGATGATTCGTGTCAAAGGAGTTGATTGATGACAGATAAGATCATCAATACGAATCGTGATTAGACGATGATTACGTTTTAGCAAATTATTTACACGGATTTGATTCCGAACGTGTCCACTGAGAATGCGTTGATCAAAGGCATTTTATCAACATCAACGTCAGCAAGAATTGTGAAGTAAGTGAATTCTGGAAGTCACTAAAATTGCTCTCACCTTTGAATCATTGATGGTACGGTAATAAGATTCCGACAAAATCGGATCCGATGAGAAAATTTTATTCGACGACGAGCAAGATTATGATCATTTTATGAACTGAAAGGAGTGATTTTGATCAGAGGATATTATACTTTATTTATCATATTCGCGTCGCAGACGAGATGACTCAAGCACCGGTCAAAGTATATAAGAACGAGTTCAAATGTATGATGATTGCATAGCTTACATGATATAAACTGAGGAAATGCGGAAAATCGATCTGTTAGGTCAGACCTTAATGAATAAGTGAATAGTTCTTCTCTCACACCGCGTTATCAATTTCCGTTGACTAAACATTCCATCTTTGTAAAGCGCATCCAATAGTCACTCAAACAAATCCAATTAAAAGCTTTCAGATTGTCAAGAACAATGAATTCACGTTCCGAGAAATCACATCGACAACCTATTAAAATTCATCCTCAGTTCCGTGGCAACGTCCTCATTTCCCTCTAAAAATACCGGAAAAGAGGCAATCCACCATCAAATAGACAGGAATCACGTGAAACTGACTCTCGCTCGCCTCCAGAGATTAATAATTCAATTGGAAAATCTTTCGTACCAAGCCGACCCATTATTCCCTCGTCATTAAAAGTCCAATCTATCATACGAATCCGCTCGCGCAGAGAGACGATTTTCTCTCCTCTTCTCTTGAAGAGACCGAGAGCCACGGTCGATGGTAGACATAGTGTAGCCGCGGCCCGATTCTCGAGAACGGATAATGACAGGGGCAAAAAATGAAGCGTAGCGAAAAAAAGTGCAGGACCCTCGCTGGCAGGAAATTAAGGGGGATGCAAATGGAGCGTCAGCCTCTCGCGATCAGCAACGTTTATCCGAATTTTGTCTATGGGAAATCGCGTTTCCCGGAAAGACAGGGAGCGCGAGACGCACAATTGGCGTGCAGAGAGACGGGCGGAGGGAAGAAGAGCTGCGAGATCGGCAAAAAAATTCGCGGCTCTTGAGTGAAGGATGGTATTATTCGGTCGAGGATCGCGAAAAGTGAGCTCGCAGCGTTACAGAAGCGCGATTCGAAATTTGCGGGTGTCGAGCATTGCGAGGCTGCGCCGTCAAAGTCGATTGCGCGCGTTTGCCTGATTGAGCTGAGATTGTTTTTTTCGACCTTCTTGTGCACCTCTTTCATTTCCTTACTTTTTACGCTGCCGTAGCATTTTCTCCTTCATTTTCATCCTATGTAAGATAAATGGATCGATTTTTAACAATTTTTATGATCGTCGGATTATATAATATTTTCTCGTCGAAAGATCTCTTAATTTACGAAATCTTTGATTTCTTGCATCAGATCACTTGAATCGATGCCTCCAAATTGATTCAAGAGATTCGAGATTTTTTTGGAGAATGCAAAGGAGTGGAATTCACCAGAATTGCTGAGAATGGCCGTATCTCTTTTCCGAGTTATGATTCCGATGTCACTGAACTTTCTTATCGATGCTCGAGAATTTTCCGTTTAATTTTCAAGTGTGTGAATCGGATAATGTCAATGGTATGCTATAGTTACGAAGGAGAATTTACACTGTCCGAATTTCTTATGAGCAACAAAGTTACAACTCTACTGCATACCTCGTGTCAAATTACTGAGGCCTCACGCCCGAGCAAATAACATTTGAAAAGTTTCTGAAGAACTCTACATCAGGGTGAATAAACAGAGGTGATTCTTTACTCGGGGAAGTAACCACAGCTTGTTCGACCTAGTTCAAAGTCGTAATGCTTAAGACATTTTGATCAAGTGGATTCGAATGGACGTAGACAAAAAGCTTATGCCTCGTTGGTTCATACCAGTAAAGCGACGGTTTAGAGATCAAGGTAAAAGTTCTTTCCAACTTACAGAGATGATTCCAACGGCGCTCGATGATTGAAAAATATACTGATATCAAATATTGGTATGAGATGTCGATGATAAGTATAAGCCGCTACTCTTCAACCAAAGGCATCCCTTACCTAGAATCCAGCATATCGATAAACAACTTGCCAAAAGTCTGAAGTCTTACATACGTATACTTCTTTCTAATGTATTATGGAATTTGAGATTCAAAGTTGGAAAAAAATTTGTCGACGCGAAGAATTCGTTTATGAAAATTCATCAATCTTCTCCTCGGCCAAAATATTTTTCATCAAGAGAACCATTTGTGTGTCTTCGCTTATACTCCCAGAGAATACTCCAAAAAATTCTCAGTTCAGAATAGACAAAATTCGATTCGCTCATCCAACATTAGCCGCGAACGAAGAGGAATTTTTCTATGGACAATCGCTCAGGCGAACAGAACTATTTTCCAAACAAATCTGCTCTTGAAATTTCTTCTTTTCAGCTCAAGTTTACGGATTTGCAATCACAATGCAAACACATAAGAATATGGGATTCCATATTTCTGCAATTTTACCGGGGCTGGTCTGATATCCGGGTTCTAAATTTGTAGCTTGCTCCTTCAATTAACTTTGACCAATGTTGTAACAAATTTCCAGGAATTCCAGATCTTTAAGCACAGTTTAAAATTTTATGTTGAAAAATTGTGAAAGGGTGTAAATTAATTGCAGGCTGTCGGATGCTGAAACTAGAAAAATTAATCTCATACTCTTACGAAAATGAGTCTCCTGCCCTCGTCTCATGCATTGAGAGAAGAATTCCCCCGACAATCGAAAGCTCGATCAACACAGTCTCACTTTACGATAAACACCCGCTTCTCGCACTACAAAATACCCCTCGAGTACCCAAAGCTCACTTCTCGTTCGTTATTAGAGACGATTCGCCTCGACGAAGGGACAGGGAATGCAGCTGCCGTCGCAAAAACGCACTCGCTATACTAATCGTCAGGGGTGCAGCTGGAATATGTACAGCTCCCAAGTGGCGCCAACTTTTCGCGCGACGCGCGGGATTCGTATAACGAGATTCGAGCCGCGAGCCTCGCGCACGTAGAGCTTAATTGCCAGCAACAGGTGCGCCAGACGCGACGTCAACGAGCTTTTCTATTCTGCGCGACAAGTGCGCGAGCGACGATTCGACGCGCGAGGCTTTCTTACAATCGAGTCTCGTCCTCTCGAGAGAGAAGAGACGACCATTGAAAAGAATTCGGGATGCGAGAGTTTTGCTACAAGGTTTCATGTGACGGACGGTATTTTCTTCAGAGGTGGGCGTGGAGAAGCCGTGGTTACGTAATCTTTGGTGAGATCTGTTGAGAGTGAGACGAGCTAAGCGTGGTTACCTATTATAAAATTTTCTCTGATCGAGTATATGGCACTCTATTCGATTATTGCAATAATTCAGACTTCATGATTGTACATTGATTTTTAGATGGGAGTTTCACGTACAAAACTGACTGAAGTACACTGGTGGACAAGAAAGACTATGTGGTGCATTTCACATGATTCAAGTAGTTTCTGGGGTATCTTTGTTTGCTTTATTTGGCCCAGTTTCCGAAATATGGATTCACGAGGGTGTAAATAAATCGACGCCTCCTATTCATATCGTTATATCTCGGACGACCTCTTCAATATGATGGTAACTGCGGGTGCGATGCATACAGTTGTATCTCCAACTCCCGTG
>JAPYYZ010006570.1:0-12304 GCA_030522705.1 Eretmocerus eremicus | reverse complement strand
CCAAAAACCACCGTTTCTGACCTCCTGCATCTTCGAAGCTGCCCAAAAATACTCAGAAATGATAGCTATATACTGTACCTTCACTTTCCAATTGTTTTTCCTAATGGGCAAGATCTCAGATCGCGTTTTCGCATGGTAACGTTCACTGCGGCTAACTTACTGCGGCTAACTTCCACGATATTTTATTGGGCCGAAGAAAATTTTTTTGCATCGGCTAGGCGTAAACAATTGATTCCACTGAAAAACCCAAAAATCAAACTTTGCGTTAGTAGTTTGCTCATAACTTGAGATTTCCTAAGAAGCACCTAAAAGGTAATCGAAAAACCTATCATCCACGTGGTTTTGAAAAATTCTTCGAGCCCCCCACATGGTCTCAGAGTCCAAAATACACGAAAATGTTGTTTCGCAAAATAACTCCTTTGACCACCCTTCAAAAAATTAGGAAAGAATTTTTCCCAATTTGTCAGTTAGTAATCAAATCACAAAAAAATTTTCAAGCTCGTGGCATGCGATTTAGTATGATTCCAAAGTCAAAAAATGGCTAAAACGCGTTTTTCTCCCTTAACTCTCCCTAAAACAGAACTATCACCGACCTTAATGTATTTTTCGTGTCATTTTACATCTGAAATATGTTTTTTCAAAATTTTTCCGAGCTGAAAAAAGCGTTAAATACGCGATTAGATTTTTTAAAAGTAGTTCTCAATTCAGAAAATGAGTACTCCTGCGCATGCGCGTGCTTATAGAGCTCCAAAAATGGTCCTATCTGATAGCCGAAACAGTGACCTTCAAAATGAGCCATACTGAAATCAATTTGATGCAGTAAAACCGGAGATATGGCTATTCCAAATTTGAAAAACATCCAAGGTGCCAAATCCGTGAGCCCCGGGATTGTCTTGACCACCCTTCCAAGCTTCAAACGCGTGTATCTCTGGTCCGATTTAATCAATTAGCACTCCCAAAGAAGCATTTTGAAGGTAATTGCACCAGCTATCGATTGAACTCATGTTCAATACTAAAAACTCACGCGCATGTGCAGAAAAACTCATTTATAACGAATTATGACCATTGACAATTGTCATTTCATCCGTAAGACGTGACCATCTTGCGCATGCGCGTGAGTTTTTAGTATTGAAACTGGTTTCAACCGATAGCTGGTGCAATTATCTTCAAAATGCCTTTTGGGGTGCGAATTGATTGAGTAGAACCCCAGGGCTCACGGTTTTGGCACCTTGGATTTTCTTAAATTTTGAAACGGCCGTATCTCCGGTTCTACTGCATCAAATCAACTCCAGTTTGGCTCATTTCGAAGGGTAACCGTTTCGGCTATCAAATGAAATTACTCTCTGAGCTCTGTAAGCACGCGCATGCGCAGTAGATATCATTTTCTGGATCAAGAAGTACTTTTAAAAAATCTAATCGCGTATTTAACGCTTTTTTCAGCTCGAAAAAATTTTGAAAAAACATATTTTAGATGTGAAATGACACGTTAAATACATTAAAGTCGGTTATAGTTCTGTTTTAGGGAGATTTCAGGGAGAAAATTGCGTTTGAGCCATTTTTTGACTTTGGAATCGTACTAAATCGCATGCCACGAGCTTGAAAATTTTCTTGCGGTTGGATTACTAACTGACTAATTGTAAAAGAGTTTTCCTGTAATTTCTTGAAGGGTGGTCGAAAAAAATATTTTGCAAAACATTATTTCCGTGTATTTCGGACTTTGAGACCATGTGGGGGGCTCGAGGAATTTTTCACAACCACGTAAATGATAGCTGTCCTGATTACCTTTTAGGTGCTTATGGAAAATACAAATCGGTTCAGAAAGGGAGAAGTTATAAGCAAAATACTGACGCAAAGTTCAATTTTTGGGTTTTTGAGTAAATCAATTATTTACGCCTAGCCGAGGCAGAAAAAATTTTTTCGGCCCGATAAAAATCGCTAAAATCACCTTTCAATACATCTGAGCGACCAAAAAACTTTGCGAGGCGGAAAAAAAATGTCGTGCAGAAAATATTTGAATTTGGCGTGGACATCCTCAGCTCTGTTCGCACCCGTCAACGCAGAATTAGACCCATCGTTCATGCAGCAGCTCCGACAAGTATCTGCTAATATTCATCCCTGTCCTTTGATCTTTATCCTCGTTTCCATTCTTTTCTGCTTGAAATGAGTACGTTGACTACCGTGGAATCCAACAACAAAGTCTTTCAGAACAGCCAAGAGCTGTCAATCTTTTATTCATGCAAAGCTGTAGTTCCAAATGTATTACTCATGGAATCTCAAGGCTCTATTTCAACGATTACCAAGTCAACGACTAGTAACTACTGCTAGTGGATTAAAAAAGTTGCATCATGCAATTATATCTTGGGTCAGAAACTCGACCTCTCAATTGAAAGTGTAATCATTTATTTAAGAGTCGCCAGAATCCATCCTTGTTTTAGATCAGATTTGATTATGAAACCCAAAATCTTAGAAGAATGAATTGACCGTCATTCTCAGAGAAAATGAATCATTCACAATGTTCGATTTAGAAATATGCCATTGAGACATCTGATCTTTCAGCGACGAATGGTTACATTAGAGACAAGTATTTGGTGTCCATCATAATTGAGCCCTTGACAGTGAAAAGTTTGTGATACCAAACGAGAATTTTGAAAGCATCATTGAACCATGAGAGAAAACTTGTATAAACTTGCAAGAGAACTTCTTTGCTGCTGGTTAGAATGTTGAACTACTATTGGTGATCCATAACTGTATAACTGGTGGTCTGCTTTGGGTTTTGAGAAGATATATTTGAACTCCAAGTGGTTCGGAAGGCTTGCTGGTACAATAATATTTGTCTGGTCCAGTTGCATCAGATAGCAGATTGTATATTGCCAGATGGGCTTTGAATGCATTCTCAAGCATTTTGAGTTTCTAGCAATCTAATCACCATACATAATAACTTGGAAGTGGTATTTGGTTGTTCCAAATACTTCCATGGGAAGTGGTATTTGGTTGTTCCAAATACTTCCATGAAAACTTCCTTGATCATTGATATAAATGATTACACTGGCACACAAAAAAAATACTTGTACTTTTGACCAGACCCACCTTACTGTATGTATTCTGGCCCGCTGAAACCGAATTCGAGGTCAGTTTGGTCCCAGCACATCGAGATTCTGATAAAACCTCGAAATACCATAACTTTACGAGATTGCTCGGAGATGGTAATCAGGTAAAAATGTACAGATAGCGTAGAAACGTTGAGTTAGTATGGCCTGATTACCATCTCCGAGCAATCTCGTAAAGTCATGGTATCTTGAGGTTTCATCAAAATCTCGATGTGCTGGGGAAGTGGTATTTGGTTGTTCCAAATACTTCCATGAAAACTTCCTTGATCATTGATATAAATGATTACACTGGCACACAAAAAAAATACTTGTACTTTTTTTTGTGTGCCGGTGTTATGAATGGGACATCTGAAACCTTAATTGGATTATGAAATAGATGGACTCGTGAGAACTTTCAATCTTGGAATTCTCTGCATTGAATCAATCATGATCAAAATGTGCGTTCAAAGATTTGACCAATAAAAGTTGGCTAAAACAAAAATGTGCTCATCGAATTGAATCAAATGATCAATTTTTGATGATCCATCATCATGAATTCTAAGTCCTCAAATCCAAAATACACCAAATGTTGAGACACAGTCTAGAGTTAGCTTCAGTTCCAAGTCCCTGAATCTCTACAATTGGCTTGATCTCAAAATTAATGCGAGTGACATCAGACTGCACTGACAAAGATAGAATCTCATCCGTGGAGCTACAATTTGATGAGATTGCTTGAGGTGATTTGGTTGATGACCTTGCTGCTACAAAGATGATTTTCTCATGTCTCTGTATTCAGTGACAAAATTTGACCACTCAAATGAGATAACTTTCTCCATTTTAAACATTCTTCTGCTTTCAAATGAATACTGAAACATCAAAAAAAAACTAACATAATTTGCAATAAGTCATAATACCACCAGTGTGGAACATGGATAATACAAATTCATAGTGCAGCTGCCATGTTGGTCACGCAATCTCCCTGCTCTATGGACGATCCGCCAAACATGCTGTCAACTCTTGAGGAAGGAAGCAATGTTGATTTTAATGATCCCCCCCCTCCGCATGTCGACTCTATAAACAGCATTGTTCAGCCAGAGTCACCATCAAGTAAAAAGCAAACTCTCACAACCTTTAAAGAAATCTATGCTTCACTCCAGGCAGACAAGTTACGCAAAGTCAAATTCATCTTGAGGAAGAATGCCTGGCCACTCAAGAACCGTATCAGAAGCCAACTATGGCCTGCACTTATCAGTCAACATCCTAAAGGCAACAATTCAATCGAAGGTTATTACTGGGATATGGTCAGTCAAGTCTTAGGAACCACAGGTTTGTTGCAAATCTTGTTCTGAACTATGTATCAATTGCTTCACTGATGTGGCGTCATCATACCAGCTTGCGATCCATTTTAAAATCAACATCTCTACAAAGTATTGACTATAATAATCTTCAGATGAAAAAATAACAGTAAATCGCTTCTGTGCCCTCAAAGAGGGAATCAATCAAAAATCTGTCATTCCGTCGATTGGATGAAATAAATGAGTCTTGTCTCTATTTTTCACAGAATTACCAGAACAATCAATCATGTTGCCACCATTCTTTGATAGTACCCACTGCTTGTCATATAACTTGACTCGTAAGGGTGAAAGTGTTGCAGACAGAATTGTGTCAGTTCGTGGTTATGCATGCCACAATATAACATACAGCCCTTCGCTCTATCTCATCACTGCTCTGCTTCTGCACTTCATGTCAGGTTTTTTAAATTGATTCTCATCTTACCTGATTCTAAGTGCATGCATGCACTTAGAATTTGCCTTAGAATGGGAATGAGTTCTTCACATCTTTATATGAGTCATCCGAAAGGACACATTTGAAATCATTCATGACTGGACCCTCCTCAAAAATATTCTTCATCATTCTGGACACTTATGTCCCTTGGAATAATCACACTCGTACCTGTAGTATTTGATGTATATTGTTTCCTCCGGGACGTGCGAGAAGTGGAGTTTGATTTCCTACTATGTATTGCCTCGTTGCTAGTTGTGTCTGTCTCCAGAGTTGAATTTCGACTCGGTAAAACGTTGTTCCCTTCTGGTTGCAGCATTGGAGTCTGTGATTGGTTCTGTATTAGAAGTAGTTTAAATGAATTAAAGACATTCAAGAATATTTTTTACCTTATAACACGATCCAAAAACCATTGCAACAAGACTTTGATCTGAATTGAGATTGAAAAAATGCTGAGTAAAGTACGCCGAAGTTACAGACTCTTAATTCGTGGCAAACACTTCAAAATCTCCCATAGGAACTCAAAATTTTCAATCTTGGCTCCTACAAGTACTAGTGTAGGTAGGTGAGAAATCATTCAACACTGAGATATTGAGAAATTCTCGGAAATCTTGTGTTCGCCGCCAGATCTACGGAGAAATCCGATTGTTTGAACCGTGCGAAAAGACAGGTGCTCCATTTTCTTTGTTGTACTACATAGTAAATTACTTTCGTCCAAGGCTTTTGAATTGGGGAAAAATTGATCGTTTCGAATCATTGAGAGGATATTGCTTTCTACATTCTCCTGTATCATTTCCAAAATCGACGTTCAAAAGGCTTGGTAAACAGAGAACGGGCTCTAGAATCTCGCATTATGTAAATACTACAAAGACGTTTGAAAAATTGATATCTTCCATATATTTGAAGTTTTTCAGAGCGGTCTAAGCTCATTTTCATGCTGGCATACGGGAAATGATGAACCAAAAAGAGCAACCACCTACCGGAGGATCGTCCTGATAACCAAACTTCCCAGCGCATCCTTGTCATCCACTCGTCCTGTTGCGATCGGCCGAGAATGCCGCGAGCACCAAACGAGATATTTTGAACACCTATCACGCAACAAAACTGGAACCTATGCACGACTATGCGATAATAATATTCCAAATAACCTCTACGGTGACATCCTCCCAAAGACTTGGTGAACCACGTTTGCGTGGTTACTGTTCGAACAAATCGTGGACATGTATCTATGCAATGAATAAACTTGAAAATACTCTTTGGGGTGATACTGGAAGATCTATTATCTTCTCGAGTGCTTTTGATGAGCGCGACAGGAAATTGAACTGTAGTCGCGACAGGGGGAAGGCATTCCGAATTTCGTCAATGTATTCATTTGATGCATGACATTTATCAGTCGCCGAGATTTCTAGCAAATCCGAGACATACGGCTGCACAGATTAAGATAATGTGTGATGCGCGTATCTCGCTGCATATCCCATTCTTCAAAATTATCATCCTACCAATTTCTTGATTAGTGGCATAAAACGTCATTCAATTCATTTTTCACGTCAAAGCATCCCCGCCATCAAGTACAAAAAATACCTACACCTGGACTACTCTCTTATCAATACTTTGAAATCAGCTGGATCTGATATCCACTTCTTCACTTACGCGCGTGATGCTGCGCAAAATCATCCTGGTATGTCCACCGCCGGATGCATCTCGTTTGCATGTGACTTTCATCACTTTGTTCGAAGTCGCGAATGTACAACCACGTCAACCATTCGCGCGACAAGTCTAATCAGATCGATAAAATTGTCGGTAACAAGACAAAACTGCAGACCTTGGAGAAAGGACTCTAGATGCAATTCGACGCCATGGTTGCCATGGATACGGCTCAGCGAAAAGCCGTTCAGCGAATTGGCGGTTCAGCCAAATGTCAGGGTCCCGCATGCCGCTCTCTACCTAGATTACATGATCTAGATTCCAAGGGGGGGGGGGAGATGGTCAATTATTTATTCTGATTCAGGAGTGTGATGTGCTGACGCAGGTAAATATCCTCTCGAAATGCTTTCGGAAGTTTCCATTTTTCCGTATTCTTTCATATGATTACCTGTTATGGCAATTTTGCAAGACCATTTACTCGTTCCTTCCAATACCATCTGTTCAGCTTGATGCAAACTGTCGATATGAGTATCTGGATCAACTGAGAACGTCGTACTATGGGGAATGAAGAAAATACTACATCAGTAAGAGCGAAATCTGATCAATTATTCGGGAACCAGCATGGATGAATAGATCTCGTTACTCTTTCTCCGGATCGGCGGTGAATACAACCCCACACTGGGAGAAAGTTAGAGCTAGTACAACTCTCGTGAGGAGCTAGGCGTATGAGTTTGGGGTGGTACTGTGACACCTCTCACGAAGAGCTGCGCGGCACTTTCGGACAAGAGCTAGCGTCCTAGTTGTTGCTGGAGCTGGCTGCTAGCTGCAGACAAAGCTGACAGCATGCGGTGCGGTGGCCGCATTTCTCGCATGGATCTACGTGCATGTGAATCCCGCTATTCCTTCCCATTTCATCATCCCATCATCACACCTCGTCGTGTAGGAACACCCTCAATAATCCCATGTCAGTGTGAAGTGTTCAACGTTGAGACAGCTACAGGTGAATGGGATACCTGTGCGTAAATATATGCTCGAGGCAGAGCTCAAAAGGGGCGATCTTCCAAAACTTTCGCCTATTGGACACGTGAAATGGTGATGCATTATTGCAAAGTGACGATAGACTTCATTGTTTGCATGATGTGTGTCCTGAAGAACCAACTTAGCTATTACAATGTGCCGAAAATCGAAGCCACCGCGCCCTAGTCGATAAGGTCCTGGCCTTCAACGCAGTAGGTCAGGGTTCGATTCCCAGCCGGCACCAATGTGACTTTTCATAAGTGCCTTTTCGGTGGTTTCGGTGGTTTGAAACCCACCTGAAACTGTAAGTCCTGCAAAATAACCTCAAAAAGAGGTTGAGAATGCGTTAATGAAAAAAAAACTGCAAAAGATAAATCATAACCTCAATAGGTTATGGACTGTGTTATGTTGTGATACTTATGCGGTTCTCCATGAATCTCTTGTAGAATTTGGTAGCCCCTGTGGCTCCTTACATTTTGAGGATTCTCAAGAAAGGAAAACTCCTTTTAGTGAGATAGTTCATCTGTGTTTGTCAAAGCCTGCGTGGCAGGAATAAGTTACAGGCTTTTACGTGCAGTGGAATTCACTTACTTCCTGGAGTTACTCTCTCTTTTGAGTTATTGGAAGGGCGATCGAATGAAATAAACTTGTTCTTGTCTCAAATGATTGGGATCGATGGAGGAGGTTACTAATGCAATATGATGACCAGTCCATTTTTTCAACCAGACTGATAGTTCACAAATTGTAGCCCTCGCTTGAATCGATGATGATTCACGATGGCAGAGATGAATATAACTGGGATATTGAATGTGACAATATTCCAAGAATTTTTTACTGCCTGAAGAAGAGAGATTCTTGTGAATGCTCGTCACTTGTACGCACAATTTCAGAAAAGAATTTCAAAGGTAAAAAGTCTTGGGATGAAGCAAATTCTCCCCAATCATTTGGATTGCAATCAGCGAGATTTCTATGCTGTACAAAATACTCTCAAGAAACTTGTCAGATGGCTGCTGATCTTTGAAAAGACTCCGCACTCTTCACACTCGAAGCCCTGCTGAAAATGATTCACTGGGATCCCAGTGGGAGCCCACTGGAAGCTCTACTGGAACCTGAGCCTGGGATAATTCTAGACCAAAATAATTCCTGCGTAGAGCACTTACTTGCAAACTAATGTGCAGATGAAGTCAAACGGCGAGACTGATTCTGATCCCAGACGTCTCGTTTCGAGGGAGTGACTCGTGATGGATGAGCTCGGCCCGCATTGGGAGGAATGGGCCATTGGAACCCCATGAGACCGGAATTTGGAGGATTTTGATCGGGATAACTCCGTGAGACATGGCCGTGTGGACTTTCCGAGCAGTCATGGAGCAGGTCGAACGCGCTTCGATCACGCTGAGTTGAATGGAGTGGAGATGCTCCGATATGAACGACCCAAAGTAATCACAAACAGGGATATGCACTCTTGATTCGATCAGGTGAAAAAAAAAACCGAGTCTGAACGGTGAGTGGGTCCTGGAATCTTATGGGACTTCGTGAGGCCGAGTTCTCGAAACGTATTCGTAAATTGTGATTTTAAAGAATCAGATAAATTCGCATCCCTCATTAATACATAGTCTCTATACATGTAGCGAGGGAAGTAATTGCGAGGAATCCCACAACTGCTGTAATTTTTGTATGGGATTGATAGTAAATATCTGTAAGGATCGATGAAGCGGCTTGATTGATGATCTAATTTGAAGAAATATTTGTCGAGATAAGAGAATCCGCAGGGATGTATAGAATTTCGAATGAAGTGAGTCATGGTCGATATAGTCTTATTATTTCAACAAATCAATTATAGAAGTTCATCCAGCCTATATGAATGTAGATCTCCATAAATGGGTGATGATCGGCGTGGAAATGTTTGGAAATTGTACTCATCATCAGCTCATCTAATCTGTGGTCGCATGGCCCTTTCGGGCTCGGAGAACTTGCTTATCTTGCTTCGCTCAAAAATGAACTGTCGTAGAACCCGAAATGGTCTAACGGGCCTAGGACGATGATGTACTATACCGCAGCTCGGGATGTTCATATAATCAGCTCTAACGAAACACAATTGTTGAAACCTCACTAGGCCTCGCTACCTCTATGATGGGATGCCAGGGAGTCCTATCACGCTAATATCATTCATCGCCATACACAATTATTTTCGCGTTAACTCCGATCTCAAATCATACGCCGCTCTTGCAGAACATACGCGTGGAACGCGTCTCCCGCATTCCACGCTATGGCAGTGAAACGCGCCTCTGGCGTCTCACTCCATTGAATGTAACACTACTACAGCGTTTCACGGAACTCAGCCAGTTATCGAAACGCGCCTCCCGCATTTCACTTTATTGAATGAAACGCTGCTACGGCGTTTCACGGATTTTTTGTTCTGAACGCGCATCCCACAGTTCACGCTATAAGAGTGAAACGCGCCTGTCGCATTCCACTCTATCAAACAAAACGCTACTTACAGCGTTTCGCAGACCAGAGCCAGTCTTTGAAACTCGCCTCTCGCGTTTCAGACCATTCGAAGAAACTCGGCTTTCACATTTCAACTCGGAGACGAAACGTTGCCCGGGCATTTCACCACGTATCCCCAATTCACTATGAAAAACCGTGCATCCAGTGCACGGCATCCTCAGTTTCCTCTCAGCACGCCATCGCGACGCTGCCTCCGCGTCGCTCGTCACTCGGCCCTGCCGTGGCTACCGTTACTCCGTCGCTGCTCCGAGACTCCGACACGCCTCTCGTCGTGATCGGATACGCCTACCGCAAGTGTAATTAGCAATCCTCGTGAGTGTCTGAGTGACTGGCACGTGTGCCATGGGTGAACAAGTGTGTGTGGTGCTAGTATATCGCACCTCGGCTACCAAGTCGCATTTGAACCTTGAATGTGTCCGCATCAATCGTACACCTTGCCCTGCCCCGACGACGACATAGGATCATCCACTCCGAGGTGGAAGTGCCAACGAGGTCTCTACGGAATCCAGCGGGCCAAGAAACTTGTACGGCCTGGAGCACTGCAGGCCACAGCTACTCTCCAAGGAGAGGCTGTTCCCCTACCAAACGACAAGTCTCCACCCAGCGAGACGAGGGAGTGGACTATACTCCCATTGATAGTGATCCCCCCCTCGGAGATCATAAGCCGGGCAACTGTCAAGCTAGTATATACGGGTGGAGAAGTACGTTGTGTTCTGCGAATAGGTTTTTCAATACTGTCGTCTTCTTTTCCTAGTTCTGGCTCCTTCGCGGCAACATTCTAGAAATATTTCAAGAGCGCTGAGTTCTCAATATAGATGATTTCATCGCATGCGAGTAGTATTTCAGGGTTGATATAAAAAGCAAGGCATTCGAAAATTCATACCTCAACTCGAGCGATAATACTTCCTTGAGTCTCCGCAGCCGTGGCCCTTCATGAGTCCCCTCCTGCCTTCTTCCTCTTTACAGTGCAAACTACTGATCCCAAGAAGTAAGGCAATAAGACCAGTGCAAGATTTTCAACATATCCTTCAAATGGATTTATAATGTCAAATGACTTATCTGAGCATTCTTATATGATTGAAACTGAGGGAAAAATTCACAAATAGTTCAGGTTTCCAGGAATGATAGCATAACTTCCACTGAGAAGTTCCAATTTGACTCATCGACGAAAGTCCAACCGCGCAGGATAGCAAATGAATAATACAAACCTCCATGCTCGGCAGCTTTGTTCGCCTCAAGGATTTCCTTTGAATTCTTCTCATTCCTTGAAGCACTGTTTCTTGCCACTGTTTTGGCGTACTAAACAATTATGAATTCAATCATTAGTCATCTTCCCATGAAATTTGTATGAGTCTCTTTGAATAAATTAGAATCTCATACGATCTGAGAATTTGAGAATACATCACCACTGATAAGTTGTTGCATTGTCATGGGAGTATTTATGGTTTAAGGAGTTTTGCGGAAGGATAAATCCCCAATGTGGGCACGCAGAATTCCAGTTATTCTTTGTCAGGGAGAGAACCAGGTATGAAGATACCAAATTTTGGCCAAATCTGGGAATCTTCTTATTCTGACGCAAAATGAAAGAACCACGGGAGGTTTGATCCAATAGATTTCCTGTCCAGAGATAGAGTCAAATACATCCGAATTGTTCGATATTGAATATAGATATAGAATATCTACATTCATACAATTCTAACCCGGGCGCCTGCGAGCCTCATTTAATCATTTGACCATAACTCTCCTCAAGAGGCCCATGGGATTGAATCCTTCAAGCTTCATTCATGTCTTGCCAGAATGAGCAAGAATCGCCCAGAAGTTTGGTAAGGATCTGTGCAAACTCTAATGTGGTGCTTCCCTCGATGAATGGGAGGCACAAAGTGGTGTTTGACGAATTAAATTGGGAAAGTAGAATTCGTTCCTGTTTGCGTGATCCGGCTTGCAACCGATCACTCTTTCCGAAGCCTTCTATATCTTTCCTAGCGATTATCAAGTATCTACTTGGAGAAAATATGTCATTCCGCATCTACTCAACAAAGTATAGCCTTTCGGCGTGATGATAGCTGGGATATCGCTGAGAATGTGCTAGCCGATTTGAAGAAGTCTATCCTTTGTTCTTCAAAGTCCAACCATTCTTCAAGTGATTCAGGATCTAACTCGTGTTACGTGTTGGGGGTCCTTTGGTATTGTCCTCCGTCGAGCACCAGGACTCGACAGGAGAGGGATAGAAGGATTTGGTCAGCGGATGAAATATCCGGGGTATCTGT
>JAPYYZ010006568.1:0-14751 GCA_030522705.1 Eretmocerus eremicus | reverse complement strand
GACCAAGTGACCGAGCTGTTGCCGCGCGGAGGAGCGCGAGCCGCTCCGAACTACCGAAGCTACCTGCCCTCCCCCGCGAGACTCATGAGTCCAGCCAATAAGCGCGCTCACGCGCCTACTTCATTTCATTTCTGCATTATTTCGCGCTTTTCTCTCCTCTCAAACTTTCTCTTTCTCTTTCTTTCTTATTCTAATTCTTATTCTACGGGGGGCAGGGGAGCATCCGTCTCGGGGCGGCTGGCTCAAAAGAGGGGTCATCGTTGATGTCTCCTCTCATCCTCGCGCCCTCCGAACCAGAGCGCATGTCTGGATATGCGTGGCGCATGAACCCCTCTCCCCGCGGCAGAGTAATGACGCGTGAGCTCATCTCTGTCCGCGAAAAAGAAAAATTCATGCGTCACATAACAATATCGTAAAACAAGTCCTCGACTTATGTGTCAGAAACAGCGAATCGCGGGGCCAGGTGTCTACTACAGTTTAGATACTGATTTGAGACAGTTTGTATGACCTGCATCAAAAAATTATTCCACATCCCTACGAGTGCATTTTTGCACTCACGATATTCGGAGGAACACCTCAAAGATTAAGTGAAATGATCCATCACCGCTACGTTATTACACATCAATCATCAAGAAACAGCGCTCAAATCATCGCGCATCTATTCGGCAAGAATAGATACATGCCATTGCAATAGCATACAGGGTCTGAGTAGCTCGCGCAGTACGGAGAGCGATCTCTCATGCACGAATTGCTATACGACGTATGCGAGACAAGCAGAGAAGCATAGCATACACTGTATGCGCGGGCGATGTATATAGTCATACTCACAACCGCGCGAGCTGCGAGCTATCTTAGAGACCCGAATCATACATCGGGAGTCGAGCTGCCGGAGCGCCCCCGCAACGCTACCGGAGAATTATCACACACAACCTTAGGCAGTCTCGTATATGTGTGGCGATTTGGGTCGCGTCAGTTCGCATGCGCCGAATCTTCAGGCAGGAAAAAAATAGACTGAGGCAGAATATAACAGGGGGGAAATCGCACCAATGATGTTACCATGCCTATATGACGAGAGAAAGACGAGAGCAAGAGCAGGATACCCGTCTCTGAACTGACATGTTGAACTCCCAAAGCAGAATATTTTTATGCCAATATTCATGAAAAAGACAACAAGAAACACTAGCTTATTTGTAACTCAAAAAGATAAATTTTCCCAAGTATACTGGAAAATATGACTAAAGGAACATCACTTGTTTGATCTTGAAATAATAAGAACAAGTAAAGATACTAACCAGTGAATGTATCCTGATGTGTCCAATAAGTTGAAACAGCAGCAAGATTAATCTTCTAAAGCTCTGACGATGCCTCTGAAACAGGAATATTCTACTCAAGATATGTATAACTAATAGTCGTATTAAAAAATACAACTGATATCCCATTTTCTTGAAGCTCGCTTGACATTTGAATGTAGACTGATTAGAAAAACTATGCACAGCTTCGAGTATCCTGTGAATTCACTTCATTTCAACAGGACATCCCACTCGCCAAAAGGAAAATACCACAAGTTTTGAATTAATTGAGTATTCACTCTTGACTATTACAACCATCACCAAAACTGTTTGAATTTGAATTGATGAATAAAGTAGAAAGAGACTATGAGTGTCCCAAAGCCACCAGAATTGGTAAAATATGAGGCGACAAACTGTTCAGCTTCCAAGCGCTAGCTCCAATTCAACTATATTTCACAAGAATTTGCAAAAGAATTGATCAAAAAATCAATCAGAATTGAGAAATTTTGAATGTCTGAAGCATGAAAACAAATCACTGTCATGCCCATGTGATACTTACATTATAACATTTATTCACCAACAAACAATATTCCACTCAATATATTTTTCAAAACTATTCAAGGTATCAAAAATCACAAACAAATGCTAAGAGCTTCAAAAAGAATGTACAGGGCTCCTTAAGTGTTTGACAGCAAGTGGAGTGGGATCAGGTTAGACCATGCATCTGTCTCCCTCCCCCCACCATAGAAGTCATACATGTGGATGTCAGAATGACATCTGTCAGATTGTGACATTTGTCCTCTGAATTCAAAAAAGATTATCAGTCATTCAACTAAGGTATTGACAAAATCCAGCCTATTTTGGCTTCTTTTGATTATAGCCGAGCATTACTTTCAATTATTTCAATAATTGCTCAAAAGTTATAGACCTGAACGGAAAACTTTTCTATGCTATAATTCAATCTTCATGTATGCTCAAATTTGCACTTGGGAAAGGATTGGATACTGACGTTAGACTTATTAAAACTAAATATATGAAGCCCGCTTTAATTTTCCAAGCGCCTGGCTTGTCTAATTCAATGAGAAAGTTTTGGACACAGTTTCCGTTTTATCTCACCTACAAAGGCATCTTGGTTCCAATACTGGTTTCAGATTCCACTACTTCTCTTGCTGCAGATATTCATGCCCTAATTGTTCAAATTGATATGAAAAGTAATAACTTGATGAGCACTAGCTCAACAGAAAAATAACAAGCCAGAGTTTCGTCAGGTACTATACTTGCATGCATATATGCCACAATCATAGTTCAAAGTTTGCTGATTAGTCATCTCATTCCAAACCAATAATGGTCCTTGTGTAATTTAAGCGTATGCATGTCTGATAATTAAATGTCAGATAGCGCTACTTTGTTGGTCATCAAGTTGAACCAAAGATAAAACTTCAGCTTTACAGAAACAATTCTAGAAAAGTTTTATGGTTATGCCTATTTCCAAATCTCGCCATTTGGATCTTCAGCAGTTCAGCTCCAAAGCACGTCCTATACTCAGAATTAAGAGCAACACAGAATATACTTACCTTGATTCTGAACCAATATGCCTTATACATTGGCAAAAGAAACCAAAAGGTGAATCATGAAGTACCATGAATATACAATTTCTTTGGCAAGATGTGGCCGAAGCAGAGTACCTCACAAAAGGTAGTATTTTATGAAATTCACTCGCCATAATTGGAGTTCAGAGAGATTTGTCCTAAAAAATGGAGTAGAAAACTATTTCCAATCATGAAAGCCCAAAACCTGCTTATAATGGTTCCACTTCCATGTGAGAAACCTTGGAGCGAATGAATTGCACTTAATCTCTGAGTGTGATCCATATACGAGTTGTGCAAAGATGGGTCATCCTCATGAGCCATCAATTGTGAACAACTAGTTCAAATAGCATAAACTGTTATACCAACTTTTGCCACACTACACTTCTGATAATCCTGGGCTGCTTGTGACGCTTCTGAATAAAAAGTCAACATTGGAGGGATCCATGTGAGGGGAAAAGAAAATAATGTGATACAAAATGCATGAATAAATATAAGAGTCAGCAAAATCCGGCAATGCTCCAAAACCGGCTCATATTGTCTCATAAGAAACACATAAATGAAGTAGGAGAAACATAAGGCCTAGTACTACCCTTTTAGGAAAATATAAGAACGTCAGCTGCCTCTTGAATACAAACTCTCTAAAAAGCTCGACTCTAATTCTTTTCTGAGGATGCAAGAATCAGGATAGTAAGACCAAATGAGAAAGCGAGAAAAGATACTCATAGAAGTTGGAAAATTATCTTAAAAGATTAGGAAACAGACATGTTTTCACTGTAACTGAACTTCACAAGCAAGAACTAACAGATTGCCACTTGGAGGGCTCAGAACATTCACAAACGTCAGTTTGGATTCTTGTCAGAGTCGCATAAAATAGTAATTGGTAGAATTTGATGTTGACTGCAATCCAGGTTCATCATAATTGATGGGAGAGCTCCAACGCTTCACTGGAACATGTGTACCTGGTTCCTGCAAATCATCCATGGGTTCATGGTTGGACTGTTCTTATGTCCAAACCCAAAACACAATATACCCCATATAAAAAAACATGCTCCTATTGGGAGAGCTGTCAACGGAATCCACATAGTTGCATCTAGGAGTAATCTCCTGTGAATATTACATCTCTTGATGCACAAAACCATGCTTTCACCCACATTTAAATTCACTTGAGAAACAAAATGCTAAGTATTCAAAAGATTCTGAGACAAAGCAATGTGACAATACTCTTGACAGCTGTCTGCTGCCCATACCAGGTGCAGTGGAATCTTGGATTCCTTTTGAATCTCTTTGAATCCTTTTTTGGTATATTGGATTAAAAGGGTTAACACAGGATTAGCTAAAATAATGCTACATTGAAGCCAGGAAGCTCATTCATATTTTGAGTTTTTTAAGTTAACTGTGATGATTTTAGGAGTGAGAGTTGCTCACTCATAAAAACCATCTTTTTGGTTGGGGGAAAATTGAGCGGAAAAGTGGGGGGAAATTTCCAGATTTTCCACAGCAAGCTCTGCTACCACGGGCCACTCCTGGGCTGGCCCGACACCCTTGGGAAAACTCGAAAGTTAATTCATTTCGAGGGAAATCGTGATTATTGGTGGAAACGTGGGGACTTTCCTTTTGAGGCGGATCGGCCGGGGAAACCGCCCATACGGGCTCTTGCGGGGGTAAAATCACGAACTACATGTTTTCAATTGATTTTATCTTTAATGATTCAAAAAGGGAATTTCATAATTGCTTGCATTGATCTCTACATGAAATTATTTTAGGTACTAAATCGCAAATCGAGAGTAAGAGAGACAGAGAGTTAATTTGTTTGAGGGACATTTTTTTTTAGAATTTGAAACAATTTCCATACTTTACTATTCCAATGAATTATGCTTTAGAGTCCCACGCCTCAGGATCAGACTCGAACGGCAAAGAGGTAACCTTTTGTCCTCTGGCACAGTCACACAGCGAACCCGAGGCAGTCGGAGGTATCTCGGAGTGAGCTTGAGAAAAATGCTGCTACTTTGGGGACCGGGGACCAAGTGCGGGGAAGTCGGGTGGTCGAACTTGCTATAGACTCGTCTCGGGGCGGACTGGTCTGGCCCGGTGCCGCGCGGAGGAGCGCAACTTGCTCCGAACTACAAACTACTTGCCCTCCCCCGCGAAGCTCATGGGGGCAGCCAATTAGCCCGCTCACGCGCCTACTTCTTTACTTTACGCGCTCTTTCCCTTTCTCTCTCTCTCTACAGTCTCTCTCGCTCTCTCTCTTACTTATCCTAAACTTATTCTACGGGAGCGGGGGAGTATACTTCATGGGGGAGCCGGGTGAGGGAGAGGCAAGCAACGCTGGTGACTCCCCTCATCTCGCACCCGGCATATCCATGATGCATGATTAGTGGTCACGTGGCGCATGAATTCCACCCCTCGCGCGCCCTAGTGTAAGCACATGAGTGCTCTCCCAGCCCGTGCGAGAGACTAAAAAGAATCAACGCGTCACGTAACATTAACGAATGAGTCAAGATTAATACTAGGAGTTAGAGCTGAATATGCTCACCCATAAATAGTGTTAGGAAGATTGGTTCAACTTCAAATAAATGAAGATAAAAGATAACAAACAGCCCTCAAACTATGATAAAAGGTATAGAATAAAGCATTAAATAAGGGCTAAATGATTCAAGATTAGGGTTTTGAACTTCAAAGTAGAGCTGGAAGGAGTTGATTATCGAAAAAACTCCATTTCACGCAAGTTTTGAGCTGACCAGATGCGGCAATTTTTTACGTTTTTTTTGAGATAATTCAAAAACTATGGACCTGAGAAAAAATTTGTGGGCAGCAAAAATGAAGATCTCCTTGAAATACAACTTTTTGCTCTCGTGACTTTTTTCTGTAAAATTGAACATTTTGAGATTATGGTCAAAAATAAAATTCCCACCTCATTTTTTCATGATTTTCTGGGAATATCTTGATAACCAAAGGGAATCCAAAAATTTTGTAACGATCTTTTTGATAGAGCATGAAAAACTCTACAAAATAAGCTTCTCATTGCTCTTTTGCAAACAAAATTGAAAATTTTATGGATTTTTAGAGATTCTTTTTTCAACAAGTTCCATAACTTGATAACAACACGAGCTACAAAAATTAACAAGGATTTTTTTGATAGTACTTGAAAAGACCTACAAAATGAGCTTTTGAAAACTATTTTGCAAGCAAAGTTGAAGATGTTATGAAGTTTTGAAGTTTTTTTTCCTTCTTCTCGAAAATTCCTGTACATGAGGAAAAAAGAGGAATTAAAATCATGATTTCTATGAAGAACACATGTCCTGGTTGGATCATTTTATCTGTAGGAGAAGGACTGCATGATCACTTCAAGACTTCAAACAAGCCAAAATAATCAATGCGGTCATCAGATCTTTTAAATAAAGATCAGACGGAGCCATTTCTTTTTTTTTTCAAAACAAAATCTTGAAATAAAGTCCATCAATTCCCAAGATTGATTCTGAGAAAAAAACCTTGTCATAGGACATAAAGAGCTCTATGGAGATAGCTATTGAACATCTTTTAGGGAGCGATATTGGCTAAAAACGTTTCATCCAAGGCCTTCGAATATTTCTTTTTCTTATTATTGCGTTTCCCATCACTTTACAAGTATGTACAGGTTAGAAATCTTCATTAAGAAGTGCTCATCGATTGGGAATTGTCTTTTAAAAATCAATGATGTGCGCGTACAAAGGGAGGAATCAAACCAGGTCACATGAGTAACACACGCGGATGACCTAGACAACTGTAACTTAAATAAGACAAATGAGTTCATCCTTACAAAGTGGATACAAAATGATAAATTCTACGGATCTTAGTGATAAAAAATAACAGAATTACTCAAAGTGCACATGTCAGGCAATTAGAAAATTTGAACGGATCAAAAAATATGAAAATGTCCACAAATATTAGAAGAAAAACGGTCTCTTACAACGAAATATTCTCATGAAATTCTGGTGGAGATCTCGGAGTTAGGAGGAACAAATCGAGTCTTCTTTACAGGCACCTTTAAGGAACAGCTCCGCGCAAATTAAAAATCCTGGAAAAAAAAGAAATACCAGTCAATTCAATCTTAATAGGAATGATATTTATCATACGAGTGTAGGGTGTTCAAAATATTTTCAATCAGGAACAAAAATCAAATGATCGAAAGGCGTGTCATGATTCGGAGTATAAGACATTTTTTCACCCTCCAGACCTATTTTCATCACAAGGTTCGTCTTAAGGAGAGAGAGACCTCTAACTCAGAGTCTTTGGGGAAAACTGCGTAGATATCCAAGGTGCGCAATTGATGATGAAAAATGAAACTTCTTCATGGATTTGAATGATTATAGAATAATATTCCTGTAGACGTAATATTCGCAAACAAAATCATTGATAAAACACAAAATTACCTATGTTATTGTCCACCGAAATGGTCCCTCATGATGCGCTGAAGGATCGAGAAGGCCGAACCGAGGAAGAGTGTCAACTCATACAGCTCCTCGTCGGTGCATACAGGGTACCGTTCCCGCAAGCGCGCGTAATAGAGTCGCTCGCTGGGATAGAGCTGCCCAGCGACCAGCCTTTCATACGCTTCGATTAAAAGTAACTCGCTAGCCTAAACAAAAAGACAAAGCGTTTTTTAGATAAAGTTACAAAAAAATGGGAATATCAATAGATAATCGCTAAGATAAGTCAAAGGAAAAGAACAAATCATACAAAAATCGCACAAAATTATACATGAAAGATAATCAAATTAAAAGTGAAGTTGGGTAGATCGGAACAATTTTCAAATATACAAAAGTGAATATCTCGCGATCCTTGCAAAAATTTCACTTACACTTATAGACGGGCGATCCAAGCACCTCACCTTCTCAGCTGGTGGAGCCGGCTGATTATATACCTCCTCGTAGGCTGGAGGAGCCTCCTCAGCCGGGAGGGCCGGCTCGCGGGGCACTTGCCTTCGGACCCGAGGGACCCGTTGATCGGGGATCTCGTTCGGAAGAGGGAGAGTCGCAGCTTGTTACAAGCCTGTATAGGTTCCTGACAAGCTTCTAGGTTTGTTATTTGTGGGCTGGCGGTCTTTTGAGAGTGTAATGATTTTATGAATGAGATTAGTCACTCGTAAAATCATTGTATTTTGAGGGGAAAAGTTGTACGGAGAATCTGAGGGGAAATTCCCAGATTTTCCGCAGCAGACTCTGCTACCACGGGCTACTCCTGGGCTGGCCCGACACCCTTGGGGAAACGCGAAAATGAAATCATTTTCCAGGGAAATTTGTGGAGCATGGGGACATTTTTCAGAGTGGGATCTTCCGGGGCAACTACCCATACGAGCTCTTGCGGAGAGTAAATTAAGAACGCCATATTTTTGAATCTATTTAAGTTTTAATGTCGAAGAAAAATGGAAATCATTGGAAATTAACATTGATTCTAATATGGAATGGTTCTTACATTATGATACGCGAAATCGAGAGAGAGACGAGAGCGAGAGACTGATTACTGAAAAGTACGGGGCTTGAATTATGGTAGGTTATTTTACCTGTTGATGAAAAGAGACCTGTTGATATTCTCGAAATTTTGGTCTGCCTGAATACTGTAGACTACGGCTTCGGCCTTCAAAACTTGCTTCCTTGTAGACAGCTTAGCGTTGGAAATCTGGCACTCGGGACCTTGATTAACTTGTAGTGCGAACGTACTTGAATTGGGACCGGGGAACAATTGCCTCGATGGGAGAATTCACCGGCAACTCGATAAAAGAATGCACCTACTTCGGGGACCGGGGACCAAGTGGCCGAGCCGTTGCCGCGCGGAGGAGGGCAAGCCGCTCCGAACTACTCAAACTACCTGCCCTCCCCCGCGAAGCTCATCAGGCGGCCAATTAGCGCGCTCACGCGCCTACTTCTTTTCTTTTCTATCTAATTCGCGCTCTCTCTCTCCCTCTAAACTCTCTCCCTCTCTTCCTCTCTTATTATAAGTCTTAATCTACGGGAGGCGGAGGAGCATCCGTCTCGGGGAAGGCAGCTTGAGAGAGAGAGAGAGAGAGAGAGAGAAGAGAGAGAGAGAGAGAGAGAGAGAGAAAGAGAGAGAGTTATCGCTGACGTCTCCCCTCATCCCCGAACCTCCTGACCTGACCGCATGTGTGTATATGTGTGACGCATGAATCCAACTCTCCTCGCGGTCAGAGTATGACACGTGAGCGCATCTCTGTTCGCGAGGGCAAGAAAGACTCATGCGTCACATAACAGAGAGGCAAGATTTTTCTCCTCCCTGGGCTCTCTAGTTTTCAGAGGTATTCCTACATATGCGGGGGCTCGAGCTTGACCTTCTGCAGAGGCTGAGACTGCGCGAGGGGTATCTCTTGGCCTAGCCCCTAGTCTCGTCCAGTCCGCATCGGTGGGAGCCGCTTCTTTTGATCTCTTCAGTTCCTTCTCCTGAGGTTCATCTTGAATTTTGGTTCCTCTAAGTGGCCTGTAAGCGGCTAGGCTAAGTTCTCCGTGGATGGCAATGAGGGACTCGATGAACTTGGTCAGTGCGTCTTTCTTGACAAAACGCAGTATCACCCCACGATACTTGCCCTCTTCGTAATTGGCTTATAACACTGCACTTCTCCGGTCTCTTCAGCTACCTTCACGATCATGGCGGAGGGGGTTCTTTCCTTGAGGTATAATAACACCTCTTGGCCTTGCATATTCCATTTCTCGACTAAGGGTGCAAAATTCTCCATTTTCCTGTTAGGACAAAAGAATCATTGAATCAAGGGTGTGCATTAAGGGGTACGTGCAGGATTGGGAACTTTTCTGCCTCTTATTACATTGTGATTGGGATCTCCTGATATAGTAATTTGGGACCTGGAGGAGTCAATTATTGACTATTCTCCACCTGCATATTCAGCCATCCTTCCTCCCCACTTAATCCTAGGTCAATGCAATCGGCGTCGCTTGACTTTGCCAAAGGCTTGGGAACTTGATCAGGCTTTTGATCAAACTGCAGCCATTTCTTTCCATTATTCAGGACCTGCAATGTGGTATGCGCGGGCGCCTGCTCTGCTCCTGCTACTGGGGATCTCTGACCCAGCCTTTCCCTCAAACTTTTCTTGGGCTTGTTCATTTTAGGGTACTGCATTCTACAGGTGCGGTGATGTAGGTTAAATATAAAAATTTCTATCTCCCTTTCACAATTGAAATGAAAACGCCAATATGGAGTATAATTCCTGGGGAACCTTTTTGGTCGAGCATGTGTTGCTTTGTACCTCAAGCCGCTGCTTTCAGAGGCTCTGCATGCTTTTTTCACGTTGTAATATTGTACAAACGATGGAATCCTTCTATTCTGAAATAGGAATCCGTTATTCACAAACATTAATCTTGACGTGAAAAGTATACCTTCCATCAATATCAGAGTACTTCTCCATTACCACATTTTTTCTCCCCTCCTCGAAAAATTCGGGCTAAATATTTACCGTAGGATCTCTGATGCTGATGACCAAATGGGAGAGTGAGTCAAAAATTGCAATATTATCACGTATATACTTAGATCACAAAATTCAAGGTTAGAATTGGAAAGAAAATGGGCCACATATGGATAAATTTCTATATACTAGCAATGATGCTCATGCAAGAATTTGGAAAAACATGATCACAATAAACATCGTAAGAACCATTGAACATTAAAATATCTTCACACAGCTACATATGGTCTGAATTCAATAATAATTCTGCATATCATACGTGCTCGTGGGTTTTGCATTCCAGACGTCGCTACACCGTTGGACTTCGATTGCAAAGCTCCTAAATGATCCGTGGCAGGGGCACTCGAAATTCACGTTCGTATTAATCGTGTCCGGATAATGTTCAAAAAACATAAACTTGTTTCCACAAATCTTCTGCTTTCGATGATATCGTCGTAAAATCTCATCCTCCGTCAAAGCACGGGAGGTCGGTGCCCGCTGTAAACTCTCACAAAGCACCAGCACAAATAGCTTGCCGCCAAGGCAAATCGAATAAATGATTTCAGTGGCACCAGTGTGAAGTAAAATAATAAAATTACACAAAACAACATCACAGTCTTTCACTTCGATTCCATCGCCAGCATAAGAAAAGCGATGGAACCCAATAATTCCACAATTTTTGCAGTGGATCGGGAACGTCTTGTCTTCTCCGGACTCCATCATAAAACTACCCCCTCTCGTTGGAGAGGGGCCCCACTGGCGCACTGTGTCTTTGGCCCACTCGTGGATTTCTATAGTCATTTGGGCCTTGTAGCTCGAGCACCCATTAGTTTCCACGTGAGGAAACTCCTTAACAACCGTATAGAAATTAGCAATCGACATTGTCGTAATGGTGAAGCGTTTGTCAGACGGCAGAATATTGTCGAATGAATGGAGGGCTCCTCGCAACGATCGAAACCATACTGACGAGCAGACAATGATTTTCAAATTAAACAAAGACCTTTTACTTCTTATCTCAGGGTAGTATTACGTGTCATGAAAGACACTCTCATTCGCGATAATGAAGCTACCCCACGTGACCGAGACCAATGAGCAATGAGAGCAAAATAAAGTTGGGCCGATGCGAGCCATACAAAATAGCCTTGTATACATCTAAGCAAATGTTTCTCAAGAAAATTTCATTCAAAGAGCATAGTTTGCAAATTGATTATTCAAAGTCCTATGCAGAACAGATTTCCAATAAGAGCCCCAGTGAAATCAAATTGTTGTCATGCTTTGAGAAATTTTGGGGTCCAGTTAAATGCAGCCAAGCAAGTTTTATATTAGGAAAAATCTGGTAGAAAAATTTACCGAGATTACGAGAATTTTGAACTTGAGGGAAGCAATTAGTGTGATTTTAGTCGTGGAAATAAAACTACAAGCTACAGAAACAACAAAGAAATTATAAAAAAAAAGCTTGACCCCATTACCAGAAACCGATTTGAAAATAGAGGTTCCATAAGCAAAACCCGGTGCCGAATTGTGTCGAAACGTGCGTTCACCCTGTCAGTCAGTGTACTACTGCAAATTCCAAAAAAAAAGGAAACTCTCTGACGATGTAAGCAATTTTTTAACTATGTTGGCATTTTGGAATAACGTAAAAGCCACAGATTGAATCAAATGATATAGACTATAGAATCCAAACTCGGTTTTTCAATGATTCCCTCACTTCATCATCAACCAAAGCATAGAACGTGCGACACGGTACATCTGACCAGAAAATAATGAGCGCCAATTATCATAAAACATAATGAATCTTATACGATCCCAACATCTCAGGATCGGATGACAAGGTCACAGGCGACTAGTCATTCGATCATTGGTCAAAATCCATCTACAATACATAACATATTATATATCACTGACGGCAGTCAACACACATAATTCAGTACTACCATGATTGACTACTAGATAATACTGCGCGCATTCAATTAACCAAACAAGTATATACCCTAGTATTTTCATCACAAATCATTGGGGTCATCATTTAGAAGTCGCATAAATACTACCACATAGTTACTCAATTCATACTGCTAAACCTATACTATGAATATCTACACCTATATGTACATTTTCTCTATGCCATTAGAAGTACAAAGGCCCCAGCGATGCTTTTTGGGGGCCGACGCCGTGGACTCGTGACGCAAATGGTCACGATCTATTTTCCTACGAGGTAAAACCGCGTGCTGTCCGACGCTTAGCCGAGGCGCGGAGAATGACGTTTCGCGATTCGCGGGCCGATTCAGCTCGGAGAAACGTGCAAGCGTCGTTTCACCTGGGCAACAATCGGTCTGACCGGGAGCACCTTCTTTATCCCTAATTGCCATGGAATTCTCGGACGTGATAATCGAGGTGTCCATGCCCGGAACCCCTGAGCTGTTGGAGGCATCTAAAGTATCTAGCGCGACCTGTACGTCAACACTCCAGCTCGGCTCCTCCTCAAAAGCCGGAGAATAACCACCTGAGTTGCAAACGGGTTCATTACGCCCAGTGAAGATCGGCTCAGGCGGCGAGGCGAAAGACGGAATGGCGCCTACGAAAGGCGGAGCAAAAGGTAAACACTGCAGCGTCTCAGCGTTCAAGAGAGACGACAAGAGTTCTACAGGTTGAGGGCTAACTTCTCTCGACGATGCCGATTCGGGCACAAATTCTTCGGACGAGTAACCATCCATCGAATCGTGTATAGTTGGAATCGTTACAACGGGCTGCTCTTCGGACTCTGAAGCTTGCATAATGATGGGACCCGCTGCGGCATTACCACCACCTTCATTGGAAATCCCAAACGTGGCAGAAGGAAGCCTTTGCTTGAAGGTCCGGCCCACATTCTGGACGATCTCAATACTTTTGATCTTTAAACCGGATACACGCTCAGGGGGTTGAGATCTTTTACTATCATTGGCGGGGGGCTCACGCGAAGTGGAGTCATATACCCTCACAAGCTTCACGGACGGTTCTATGGATAGAGATACCGACTCTCGGGAGCAACAGGAAGACGAAGGCCCTGCTATGCAAGAGACAGATGAGGAAACAGTACTTTGGCGCTCCTCCAGAGGCCTGGCAAGGGGTCCGACGGTCGGTCGCGAACAAGTGTGAGCAAGCCCTCTCGAAACGGGACGAACAGAAGGTGGAATATTGAGAGGAGAATCCTCAACAGACCGAATCGCGGGAGTGGCCCTTCGCCGGGGACCCCTGCGCTTCGGAGGCTGTCCAGCGCATGTGTTGGCATATTTTGCAAACCCTTTCATGGAGAACTTCTCGCCACAAATACACAAACGCCCGCACAATTTTTGGTGCCTCGCCAGATTTGACTGGCTCTTGCCACATGAAGAACAGATTCCGGATTTAGAATTTCGAGGCACGATTGGATGTTTTCGCTCGACATGAACCTCCAGCCACAGACGAGAGCTGAATTGTTCTCCGCACAAGTAACAGCAGAAAAGTTCCACAACTGGTTGTGGAAGCTCGTGCAATTTCATATGGTTGCAGAGCAGAATGTGGCGGTCAAACGCAGAAGAACATTCAGGCTCAAGACAGGGGAAGTAGAAACGAGATTGTACAGTACTCGATAAAAGATGAACAGCATTTCCCTCGCCTAGACATGTGATAAAGTTCCGCGAGCCACCGGCCCATAGATCGCTCCCAATGATCATCGAAACCGCAGAATTTACATGCACATCGACAACCTGATAAAGAGCTCCAGGACCGGTGACAGCTAAGTCACCCCCAAATTGGGCCATCATTTCAAAGCGGATGTTATGCGCCCATAGAAATGAAGGGGTGACGATTATGTTCTTGTGATTCATGGAGGTAGGGCAATTCTCCTCCCACGGGTAATAATTTGGCTTGCGACGTTGAAGCTCGGCACAAATTATTGCCATGAGTCGTTGGAGCCGGCCAAAATCCTCGCGAGCAACGATGAGCCAATCTTTGGCCAGGCCCTTGGGTCCCCTCACAAGATTTGCTGAGTCGGTGTACGCTTCCTCTGGGTGTATCTCGGTGATCAAGCACTCACCAGAGAAGTAGTCACTGGGGTGCAGAGTCTCAAGAATGGCGTCGTTATGTCGGTGAAAGTCCCTTTCCGAATTGTACGCGATCCTATGCGGAAACTCGGGGAAAGGATTGACGTCCCCGGAGAGAAGCGGCAAATCCGCTCCTTTGACCGGGAAGATGACACGATCTGCATTGGCCTTAATTACGGCCTCCATGAATCCCGCAAGATCTTGACGGGATAGAATCGCGCGACGGTCGAATAAGGAGTCGGGGACCTGAAGCAAGAAAGAAAAAATTAAATGGAGAAGATAGTTGACGTGGCGAATGGATATAGCAGCATACCTTCAACCGGCGACGAAGAGCACTAGGACTCTTCTCACACCCCTGTGGGTTTTTG
>JAPYYZ010006562.1:0-10541 GCA_030522705.1 Eretmocerus eremicus | reverse complement strand
TGGATAGAAAACACAGCAGTGCAATGGGACGAAAATCCGAGACCGCTGATGGTGCTGCGGTCTTTTTCAGTGCAATAAGCTGTGCCTGCTTCCAAACTTTGGGGGAGATGCTGTGAGCGGAAGAGGAGTTAAAAATGTGAACAATAAGATCGCTTAAGGACGGAAGACCCTTCGCGATCGCACACTGAGGAATTCCGTCCACCCCACGGGCCTGCGAGGAGAAATGTTTAATTGCAAAGACGGCTTCTGCGAAATTTGTGGACTTGAATTTGAAGCCCTCCTCCGAGGCCAACATGGTTTCGTCCATTGCCTCTTCGAGATTCTCGTGGGGTGAGACGGAGATCCCAGCAAAGTGAGCGTCCAGTTCATCCGGTGCGAAACCGTGGGGTTCCCCCTCTTTGTTCTTTGGCAAGAGGCCGAGGTTGCGCATTTCTTTCCAAATATTCTTCTTCTGATCAAGAGCGTCTGATAAATGATTTCGAAGGAAAGAATTCGCACGTCGACCTCTTCACTGAGTCGAAAGTACTCATTTTGAAGCTCGCGACACTTGCTCTGGTTGCACTGATTCCGCTCCCAGCGCCTACGCATCGCTCCTCGCTTATTCATGAGCACCTTTGAATCAGGACCAATTCAAGGAGATCGCCTTTACGGAGTCTAACCGTTTTTTCAGGCGCTAATTCATCTAAAACAGTCATTCAGTTTTCATTTGAGCATTCAACAGCAACTTCCAGGCTGGTTTCAGCATTCTCGAGGGCTGTCCAGTCGCACCGCAACAGGCGGTCATTCAGCTGCTCCGGAGTGATTTTACGAGAATCCCTGTAAGTGAAGGAATCTCCCGGCGGAGCAGACGCAAAGACGTTGATGGTTACGTCGATGACCGCATGTTTGCCGAAACTTGGAAGCAATCTATTCTGAAAGTCAGTGATGGTATCGTTTTCGTCTATGTACATGTGATTAATCGACTTGTGAGGAGCATTGAGGTTATGTTGGTGAGTCGCGCCATGCTGCTCAATCTGTAGAGACAGTTCTTCCGTCAGTGCAGTCAGTGTCTTTGTAACAGAGTCAGCCGTGTCCAACAAGTCTGCATCCAGATCCCCCATTGTAATCTTGTGACTAAAACCACCACACAGACGGCGTAATGAGCCAAACAGCCCATCATCCTTCTGCATGACGATGCTAGGGGGCCTATAAATCACCCCTACTAGAATTGGAGGAGAGTTGCCCTGCTGCGCACTCCAAAAAAGGAATTCAGGGATGCCTGGTTTCCCCGGACCAAGAGTACTGGAAGAGGCTAATCCCTCCACCTTGGAATCATTCCAAGACTGTCGTCCACGACTTCATCAAGCCACGACTCAGCCAACCCAAAAAGATGGTAGGAGGGATCGTTAGCGACGAGCAGGCAGAGATTTCCGATCTTATCCGTCAGTGAGTTAAGATTGACGAACCCCGCCTTCAAAGATCTATGACTCCCTCGTAGATCTCCAGAGAGAGCGAGAGAGAGAGAGAGAGGGAGAGAGAGAGCGAGAGAGAGAGAGAGCGAGAGAGAGAGAGCGAGAGGAGAGAGAGAGAGAGAGGGAGAGAGAGAGAGAGAGAGAGAGAGAGAGAGAGAGAGAGAGAGAGAGAGAGAGAGAGAGAGAGAGAGAGAGAGAGAGAGAGCGAGAGAGCGAGAGGGAGGTATACCCTTTACTTGCGTGAAGCGAAACTATTATCATAAACAGAACGAGAGAGAAACATTCAAAAATGTAGCCGATGATATGCTTATCACAGTCGTGACAAGTCAATGGACCTCATATTGAACGGAAGGAACTAACCGTAAAAAATACTAGGGCTCAAAGAAATAAGAATATTATAGTTAGAAAATACCAATTATGTGACCGAGAATTATCCGAAAATTCCAATGGAAATTGAAGGAGACCTTGGGGATTGAAGAAATTCCCGGCGTCCACATGAATCCTTTGTGGGGGTGGAGGGGGGGGGGCGTTAACAAGGAGTCTCTCATTGCACCCTTGGTGTGCGAGAGTTTCGGCAGCTGCCGGGAGCCCAGAGGGGGAAAATTCCAAAGACGAGCGCATCGACTCTGGGGAGATCTTCGTCCATAGTCGAGTCGCAGTCTTGGAATCTCGAAATCCTGATCTCCTGTGTCAACGCGTTGAGGGCGCTCAGGGGATGCCTGGTAAACATTGCACCTGAAGAGCCCGGTCTTCTAAGTGCATTATCTCATACATTAAGAAAGCCGCAAAGTACATTCTCCGCGAAACAGTACATAACCACTCAAAGCGCTCCCTGGACGGAGCAATGTGCTCGTCCCCTTAGCACCAGAGATATATCTCACACATAAATTGCTCGGTTGCTGTACTCGCGTCCTCGGTTCGTCAGTAGCGTCAAGATGCACAATCGGGCAGCACTCCAGATGGCGTTGGACTGAGGTCTCGACCAGTCGAATTCGGAGATTCTCAGTAGTAGAGGCCCTGATAAACCGCGAGCCAGAGAGGGACTCATCAGTTCTCTCCATGCGGGGTCCACGTCAATTCAATGTCCAATGTCACACCGAGACTTAGAATCGTGTTACCGAATTGGACGAATACCCCATCCTGTAC
Source organism: Eretmocerus eremicus (assembly GCA_030522705.1). Taxonomy (NCBI): domain Eukaryota; kingdom Metazoa; phylum Arthropoda; class Insecta; order Hymenoptera; family Aphelinidae; genus Eretmocerus; species Eretmocerus eremicus. Next base: position 7,944 of record JAPYYZ010006562.1, on the reverse strand, counting down.
CCCAACTACTGGCGAGTCCATTCTTTTCAGGTCTCTTCCGTTCCTTCCAGAACTGGGAAATATTGCTTTGGTCTTGCCAGCGATGGGACGCAGGCCGGAGCCTTCGGCTCACCCAGCAACAAGTCGCCCTATCTCTCCTAGCCGAGGAATGCCCTTCTTGATGTTCTCCTCCTCTACTGGTGGATAGATTTGCAGGTCATTTGGGTAGAAAAGATGATTTACCGACGTCCCGTCCAGCAACTCAGGCAAGTCATTGAAAAATATGTCCGGACGATCGAGAATGGAACCCTATGGAACACCCAGATTGGTTGTGAGTCAATCAGAATTACCATGTTTCGATGAGACCATTCTGGTGCGACCTTGTGAATGAGATTTTATCCACAGGAGTGCTGATCTCGAGAAGCCAAGGTCTCGAAGCTTACTCAGCAGCTTTGAAGGTGGAATTGGGTCGGAGGCACTGCTGAAGTCGTACAGTAGTAAGAGGATGATCTCCTCCCTATCGATACCTGATCTGATGTGATCGGGCAACTTGAATAGAGCTGTCTGGGTACTGAGATGCTGCTTGAAACCAGTCTGGAAGTGATCTAGCCAATTCGTAGTTTTGAAATGCTCCGTAATTCGGTCATGTGCAATTTTTTACCGGAACCTTGGGAAGAAAACACAGCAGCGCAATAGGATGAAAATTCAAAACCACTGATAGAGCTGCAGGCTTTTTCCGTGCGATCAGCTGTGCCTGCTTTCAAACTTCAGGAAAAATGCTGTGAGCGGGGGGGGGGGGGGTTGGGAATATTTACAATAAGATCACCTATGGCCGGCAGAGCCTTCGCAATCACGCTGTGAGGGACCCCCTCCGCCCCACAGGCTAGTGAGGAAGTGTTTGGAGGCAAGGACAACTCCATTGAAACTTGTGGGCTTGAACTTGGAGCCCTCCTTTGAGGCCAAATTAATCCCGTCCATTGCTCTTCGGATATTTCCGTAAGGCGAGGCGGAGACCCCCGCGAAGTAACATCCAACTCATCCGGTGTGGAGCAGTAAAGTTCCTCCTCTTTTCTGTTGAGTAAAACTCCGAGGTTGCGCATTTCCTCCCATATGTCCTCATCGTGGTCTAGAGCGTCTGAGAGATGATTTTGGAGGAAAGAATGACGTTTCTGCTCTTCGCGCACATCTATCTCTTCACTGAGTGGAATGGTCTTATTCTGCAGCTCAGAACACTTGCGCTGATTGCGTTGGTTTCCCTCCCAGCGCCTACGTGCCGCATTCCGCTCATTCCTGAGCGCTTTCAATTCGGGACCAATCCAAGAAGCATCGCCTTGAAGGGACCGAACCGTTTTTTCAGGCGCTAGTCCATCCAAAACAGTCTTTACGTTTTCATTCGAGCAATGAACAGCATCTTCCAAGCTGGTTTCAGCATTTTCCAGAGCTGTCCAGTTACAGCGAAGCAGACGATCATTTAGCTGCTTCGGAGTGATGTGAGGGGGATCTCTGTCAGAAAAGCAATCTTCCGGCGGAGCTGAAGTCAATACATCGATGGTAACATCAATGACCAAGTGCCTGCCGAGACCAGGCAGTGACCTATTTTGATAGAGAGTGATGGTGTCGTTCTCATCATACACATATGGTCGATCGACGTGCGAAATTCATCGGAGTTGTGTTGGTCAGTGGCGCCGCGCCGTGCTGCATAATCTGTAGAGACAGTTCTTCCGTCAATGCAGCGAGCGTTTTTGTGTCAGGATGATTCGCATCCAACAAGTCTGTATTCAGGTCTCCCATTGCAATTTCATGGCTCAAGTTACCACATAGTTGGCGTAATGAACCGAATAGCCCATCATCCTTCTGCATGGCAACTTCAGAGGCTCCGTGAATTACCTACTGCTAATGTTGAAACTTGAAAATGGTGAAGAGCTGCTCTGCTGAACGCTCCAGGAGGAAAATCCAGATGTACCACGTTATCCTTGTTCGAAAGTATCAGATGAGGTTATTCTCTTCATCTTGGAATCATTGTGCACATACAGGGCAACTCGTGAGGTACCGCAACAGTGAGGAACCCGGGATCTGAATGAGACTGTCGTCTACAATTTCATCCAGCAATGATCCAGCCTCTCCAAAGAGATGATAGGAGGGATCTCGAGCGAAAGGCCCACGAAGTTGCTCAATTTTATCTCGGAGTGAGTTGAAATCAAAAGACCCTGCCTCTCAGGAACTGCCACTAACTTGTTGCTTCTCGGCTGCTATGCCTACTCAGGGAGTTCTTCCAGGTACTTCATGTTCCTGCAGAACAGTGGAGTTGTTCCGGTTGTTGTTTGAGATTTCAGAAGAGTGATTTAGAACCACTTCAATCGACGTTTGAATGGCATGGAGCTCGGATAGGAACTCAAGTGGATGCGTTCGGTTACCATTTCTTCGGTTCACCTAGAAACGTCCGCCGCTTTTCCAGACATATTCGGAGCCTAAACTCCATGCAACCGGCCTGAAACGCATGTTTACCTTATATTCCTCACGGGGCAGCATTAGATTTATAAAGATTCTCCAATCTGGCACGTGATCTTTCGTGACTGGATCCAGCGAAGAAGGTTCAATGTTGAGAGCTGTAAAATGATTATGTGTGACCGAACGCTTGGCCGCATTACCTTCCTGCCTAGTAAACTACGCGAGAGCCGAACAACGTATGATGGTAACGCGCGTCAGCTGTAACTTTGAGGAGAAGATCCCCCCCCCCCTCTCTCAATTTCCGGGCGCGAGCTGGAATCGTCCTCTCGGTCACACGCGCAGATAGCAAGATACGGACATCAGCAATCTCTTCCTTCTCCAGCAAGGGTAGAATGGTTTTGAATACTGCATATGCGATATCACGTGCCTGCTCCGTTGCGGCAGTAGACTTCCTTTTTAATGCGCCATCCATGATCGAAATACAGCACCCAAAACCGACATCACTAAGGCCAGAGCACCGCCCCCGAGCCTGCGAGTGGTTGGGCGGATTCGGCTTGGATGTAGAATGGGGAACCTCCGATTGTTGCGGACGCCGAGCATCACATTGATTACAATTCTAAGACTCGGGATCACGCAGAGCACTCCGAGCGCCCGTCAAAGGTGTATCCAGGTCAGAGATCTGATTTCTCAGTTTTGAGTTTTGATCGAGAAGCAGCCGATGATTTCGACAAAGCTCCTTCAGCTGGAAGCTCTGCCCCTCTAAAAGCTTCTTGAAAGACGACACGCGCTCAGGAAGCTGTCCATTGTGCTCATTCACTGCTAGCGTGAGAGCTGAAGAAGTATTCACAGCGTCGCGTCAGCTCACGGACGATTTGATTCCGCCGAGCTCATTCTCGAGCATATCAGATCTTTAAAAGAAGTAATCCAGAGTGCCCTGTGCGATAAGCACCCACTTATCTCGATAGCAGTTTGAAAATTGCGATGTTACCGAGGGCGCTGCTGCGGAGGTTGTCTGCATCTTTCGACTCTGCCCGGGCTCTAGTGTACATGACCCGGCGCACAGAGGGAAATTCTGAAAAGTAATGTTTCAAAATCAAATATCCCTAGAACGGTTGGTCGCAGAGCATCGAAACTTCTTCCCAAATTGAAGCTCTGTTTAATGCGGACGAGGGAAAATCATGGAGAAAATCTCAGAATTCCTCCCCCTCCCCCGAAGAATGGTGGAATCGTACCCTCTTGTCACGCTATCAATGATTCTGGGTTTTGCAAGTTTTTAATCAAACTTTGAAGGTCGTAGGGAAGATTATTCAAAGTAATCATGACCGCTGAACCCAAATCGAGAGCAAAATTTTTGATACACAAAATGGCCGCGTCAAAATAGCGGATGAGAACCAGAATCTGTACCCGTCCGGAATGAAACGAATTTTTCTGTATTCTACATTCAATTTTGATGGGAAGAATGTCTTGTAATACCTCCGAAAGTAAATCCGGTCCTCGTTAATGATTGAGTTGGTCATTTTTTTCTCCATTCCAAACATCGGTCATTTTGGAAATTCTTTGAATGGTACATTTTCTGGCAGATTTCAGAATAGGGGAAAGGACACACTCAGGAACAGCCAAACTGATTCCAGAATCATTCTGAGGGCCCGCAACATGTACACTCCTTTCCCATATTTATAGAGGCCGCCGTGGCCTAGTGGATATAGTCCTTGGTCTCCCACGCGGAAGGCCAGGGTTCGGATCCCGGCCGGCACTGTGCTTTTTACGTCGGTCTCGGTGGTTCGGAACCCACCTTACACTGTAGGTCCCCCTTACCGAGGTGAAATCGGTAGTTGGCAGTTGCTGACGCTCTGGTTGAGCGTAACTCAACCCCACGCACATGGGTGCCATCTGGATAGAGCTCGAAAAGGCAGGTGCCGAGACGTAGAACTAAGAACTTACATTCTTTTACTTACCATATTTATGAGAAAGGTGGAGCCGTCGTCGAGCGGTAAGACTCCTGCTCGCCACCTGGAAGATGGGGGCTCAAACCTCTCCACAGGTGAAATTTTTCTTTTTCATCCATAAAATGATTTGTTAATCGAATATCCATCCAGATTATGAATTATGGTCTGACTTTGAGTTGCAGGAGATGATATGAGCTTGATAAGAGCTCATATATCTAAACTCCCAACACAATCAGATCTGAGCGTTTTAAATGCCTGAATGGAAGAATGCTCAAAGTTTGATGTTGAATTTTGAGTAATCGAATTCGGAAGTGATGAGTTTCCCTGAGTTTGGATTGACATCATCTTGGCAGGTCTTTCTCGCATGTCATCAACGTGCAAAATTGAAATTTCATTGCCCTATTTTGATTCGCGATGTGATCATAAGTATTCGTGGCCTCTACGATTGCATTTCTATATTTTCATAGTCAGACTAGTGAATTTCATTACCATTCCTAGTATAATTCATAGACACAATCATAAGCTTCACATGTGAATCGACAGATCACAGTGTATCCATTTTGATCGCGTTGATTGATTGAGGATAATGTCTGATATTTTTAGATCTGTACATAATTATTCGATAGACGGCAATTGATTCCTCCTCCACTCTCGTCGATTGACGCGATCATGGAGATGACAATAACAAAATAGTGATGGAAACAGAAATTTCTAATGAAAACACAAGATACAATCAATGGAACCGCACAAGAACGATATAGATTGGAGCTTTATTCGGTCCCATCACTGTCATTTTAATCCTCTCCATCACTCTGGTCAGAAGATTCGCTAAAAAGGTAGGTAGCCATCATAATTCCATTAAAATGAAATCGTGTCGGATTAACTATGAATCCTCGTCTCCGGTGATCTACGCTGATTAATGATCCACATAATTCTCCCAGGTAATGTGAAGTGGATTTATCCCTATTCCTAGTTGTGAGGAGTTCTGATGATCGATTGTTCTACATTTCGTCTGGCGAATTTTTAGGTTAATTCACAGAATTCCAAGTTTGTGATCAATTTCAGTCAATGTGGGAATAATAAATTACCTCAAGTTTGGTCGAATATGAGAGATGTTTACCTTGAGGAGCCGAATATTGATGATTTATTCTTTCAATGTCTCATTGACCCAGAAACTATACTTGTACCTTCTGTACAAGTTCGAACTAAAATATACTTGTACGTTTTGTACTCGAACAAAATGAGCAGGCTCTTTGGGACCCAGCAGAATCTCATGGGAGGATTTCCGATAAATTGAATAACAAAGCGAGAATTCTACGCACATGGATAAATGTTTCGATTTGTAACTCCAACTCATTAGATTCAAGAGTATTCTCGATTATCTCCAAAATGATCTGTTGCCCGAATGAATTCGTAGTATCCAGACTTGAGGTACAAGTAATTCAGCGTAAGAGAATATGATTGCGTACAGCCGACCAATTCATTCGCTGAATTCCCCCGTCAAAGAAAAATTACACTGTTTCCGTGGCTCCGAAGTTCTGTGACTCTAGCGTCAAAAGTCGCAATTCCCGCCTGCAAGAGGTGATTTTGACGATAATTCATGTGGCCACGAAGAAAACCAGGTTTCAAATCGAGGAATGACGCGGAAGGTCATGTTGCGTGATCCGAATCATAATTGGAGGATTTCTAGTTCATATAAGATAGTTCTCCCAGTTCATATAGTTTTTCATGATTTTTTCATGAATCCGTGGAAGCCCATTCGATCAAGGGAAGATTATTGCCACTTTCCCCTAAGGTGAAGATGAACTTCAAGAATGATATCCGAGATTATGCTCTCAGAGTTGGAAATCTCTATTCGCAAGTCAAAAGAATAATTCGATTCACAAAATTGCATGATACATCATGACATACAAATCATTTTATGGGTGAAAAGGAATTGTGACCTGTAGAGAGATTTGAACCCCCATCTTTCACGTGGCGAGCAGGAGTCTGACCTCTCCACCACGGGTTCATCCTTCTCATGGATATGGAAGAAACATAAGTTCTCATTTGTATGTCTCGGCCTCTGCTCATATCTATCCAGACGGCACACATGTGCGTGGGGTTGAGTTTCGCTCAACGAGCGCGTCAGCAACTGCCAACCACCGATTTCCCCTTGGTGAGGGGGACCTACAGTTTGAGGTGGGTTCCAGACCACTGGGACCGCCGTGAAAAGCACATGAGGAAAAATCTCAGTGGTGCCGGCCGGGAATCGAACCAGGGGCCTCCCGCATGATAGACTAGGGACTAGGTCCACTAGTGCAACGGTGCCCTCATAAGTATGGAAAACTTAATTTCTTAGTTTTACGTCTCGGCACCTGCTCTTTAGAGCTTTATCCAGACGGCACCCATGTGCGTCGGGTTGAGATACGCTCAACCAGCGCGTCAGCAATTGCCAACTACCGATTCCACCTCGGTGGAGGGGACCTACAGTTTAAGGTGAGTTCCGAATCGCCGAGACCGCCGTGAAGAGCACGTGAGGAAAAATCTCAGTGGTGCCGGCCGGGAATCGGACCCCGGCCTCCCGCGTGGGAGACTAGGACCTTATCCACTAGGCCAAGGCGGCCTCTCATGAACATGGAAAAGATTTGTATATGATGCTGGCCCCTAGAATGTTTCTGGAATCAGTTTGGCTGTTTTAGTGTGTCACTTCCCCTATTCTGGAATCTGCCAGAAGATGTGCCATTCAAAAATCTCCAAAAATAACTGATGTTTGGAATGGAGAAAAAAATGAGCAATTCGACCATTCACGGAGACCGGGTGCATTCTTGAAGGTATTACAAGATATTTTCCATCAAAATTAAATGTAGAATTCAGGAAAATTTGATCCATTCCGGACGGGTACAGATTTTGGTTTTCATCCGCCATTTTTAAGCAGCCCTCTGTGTATCGAAAATTTTGCTCCTGATCTGGGTTCAGCGGTCATGATCACTTCAGACAACCTCCTCTACGACCACCAAAGTTTGAGCCGAAAACTTGCAAAACCCGGGATCATTGATAGCGTTACAAGAGGGTACGATGTCCCACCATTTTTCGGGGGAGGGGGAGGAACTTTGAGATTCCCTCTATAATTCTCCCTCGTCCGCATTGAACAGAACGTCAATTTGAAAACGCGTTTCGATGCTCTGCGACCAACCGTTCTAGAGATATGAGACTTTGAAACATCATTTATCGAAATTTCCTACAGTTAGAAATACTGCGTGGTTTCTCTGTTGCAACAGTTGGCGGCGTGCCTCGTGATACCCGCTTAGACAAGTTCTGCAGGCTCCCGGAAGCGAGGGAGCCATCGCTGGTGGAAGACGTTGCGCCGCGACCAGTGGTCGTGGCTTCCGTGACGGGGAGGCGAGGGGAGGCCCGCAGTGTTGCGTGAGCTGTGTCGCGACTGAGTTCTGAGCTGACCGCTTGCACGACATTGCAAGCTCTTCCTTTCCTCATCTGTCTCTCCCTCCCTCCTTTCCTCCTTTCCTCCCTCCCTCCCTCTCTCTCTCTCTCTCTCTCTCTCTCTCTCTCTTTCTCTCTCTCTCTCTCTCTC
>JAPYYZ010006560.1:0-14372 GCA_030522705.1 Eretmocerus eremicus | reverse complement strand
CCCCGTGTTACTCTTTACGTTTAGAGTTTCTGGGTGTTTCCAAATTTGTATGGTGTTCCCAAGGAGAGTTGATATACAAACAGAAAATCGCAGTCGCCTACACGCGTAGACGGAGGAATTGGGAAGTTGTCGCTCTTCGTGGGCCTTTCTACGATTTTCTCTCCCGTCATGAATATGTTGCTCGCAATTCTCAATATTTGCAATCCTCAAGGGGGTCGTGTCCTGTGTTTTTTTTCCCTCTTTAAGGCCCCAACCCGTAAATCTCCCAATTTAGAATAATAAGTCTGATATTCTATGATGGAATCGTGCTTCTAGGGATGGTTAGCACCAATAAAAGTGAAGTGATCAAAGTTGCCCCAGGTCTCGTCAAAATTCTACTTCTAGTATCGAACTTGCATAATTTGCAGTCGAGCAATAAGTGTTTGAATTCAGTAAGCGATGACCTCGCGTATTCTGACCTCGGTCGAGGAATGTCTGGCAGGAAGTACCTCACAATAATATTAAGAGAGCTGCTCTAGCTCTTGAAAATTGAAATTGATGGAGAGTATTCGGGAAAGTTGCGAAGACAATTCATATTCATTCCTCTAGTTCGCAATTTCGGGCATGCGGAGCTATCTCCGCCCAATTGGAGCCTCGATACTCGTTGTCGAGTTCGAGTCAATTTGGGCTGCTGGAAGAAACCAACGGAGTAACAAGCGTGGCTGTATCTAATGAGAAGTAACTTTGAGACGTCGCAGTGCCGGAGTGAGGCTACTATCAGCCAATTGGGCCGATTGAGGGGCCGTCGCCCGCGCGTTTCACGCAGGACGATCGCTGACGGCCGGGTCGTTTGGTGCCCGAAACGGCGTGTCGCCGGGGCCCTGGTCGTTGTAGGCTCGGTCCCGCCCCGCCGCGCCCGGGGCTCGTCTTCCTGAGCTCCCCGATGCGATGCTCGTGGGGCGCTGCTGGCTGGCACCCCTCCGCCGATTGACGTAAAATCAATGAGCCACGAACGGCGATGGGTTGCGCGTTTTGTGCCGGCCGTCTCGCGTAGTTATTGACTCGTCTCGAGGCGAGAGGGGCTCGTACGCGAAATGTGGGGTCGCACCAGCTCTCGCGCTCGCTTTCGCTAGACCGACTCCCCGCAGATCATCGCAGCTTCAGAGCCGCTGGCGCGGAGAACACTCACGAGAGGAAGAATGCTCACATCCACAAGCAGTTCCGACACGCACGAGCCGCGAGTCGAAGTGACACGACTACGATACGATACGGGCACCACATGCGCTTGAACCCAGCTCGCGTCAAACAGTTTACTTGCTCCGGACCTCGACCGTATCGACTCGTTCTTATCTGCACCTCCTACATTGCCCGACCTCCTCCTGTATAAACCGATGCAGAAATTGTTCGAGTGCAACAGCTTTCACGGAAGAAATAGATCCTCCTCGTGACCGTGAGAGGATGCTACACGTATAAGAGGTGACATAGCGGATTACTATTCGCCTATTCTGAGCTTCCATTCTCGTTTATACTTCGAGATTTTTTAATAGTATTCAAATTCATTTCTCCAAAATTCATTGGAACGATTTATTTTCGATCACCGGTGATGTTGGTGGACCCTGTTCATTTTGAGATCCATCAAATTACACCTCATGAAAGAATTTTAGGAAGTGATAGGGTTTTCAATTGAATTTGTGTGCTCAATCTGCACCTTTGAGTAATCGTTGCTCACTTGGAAGACGTAGCATCACACACGAGGTGCAGGGCGTATCTTGTGCACCAATTCAAGTACCCAAATATTGTGAAATTGCATTAAGGTCATGTAAAAGCTCTACCTTACCGACATTCATTATAAATTGATTTAAAATGAAACAAAACAATATCTCGAAAAAGTAAAATCAAGCTGCCCTGCGTATCGATAAAACGAACCACTGGATGAAATTTTGAAGCGATCCTTTGAAAGATATTGGAGGCAAATATATTGTAATTACACTACAGTTCAAATTACTCCAAGCGATTTACACAGATCGCTTCAAAATTCTACACAGCGGTTCATCCTACCGATACGCACGGCAGCTTGGAGTTATTTTTTCGAAATATTGTTTTGTTTCATTTTGAGTTAGTTTATGATGAATGTCGATAAAGTAGAGCTGCTTCTTACCCTTGAAAATATCAAAAATTTCCTGACACCAATTCAGTTTGATCAACCCATACCTCGACGCGATTGTGGTTATGATGGAGTGATTTCTATGCCTTTCTCACACGTGTCTAATGATCAAGCCTCGACAATACAAGTTGTATAGCATGGATGCTATCTCATTCTTCTCCACCGAGGCTCACTTCAGAGGTTACAGAATTTGGTTAAAACAGACTTTTTGAGTAATTGCTCCCAGTAAACAGTGCATTCTAAATGGTTTCTTGTGAGACTAACTCCAAGTTAAAGAATAAATCACATACTCTCGATGGTTTCTTTTCACACTCAGGTCAACTAAGAGGGAAAAAATAAATCATAATCATTCTATGGTGCTGACATGATTCATATCATTCATGCAACATTACTCAAACAACACATCACATCAAAAATTTTACTTGTGACTGTTGTAAGTGCGGGGAAACCTCAATCAGTTCTTACTTTCTTGTGCCTTCATCATACTGCACATTATAACCAAATATTGAACTATTTTGAGATTTTAGTCGCCCCTCGCTCCTAACAGTCGCAAGTAAAATTTTTGATGTGATGGGTTGTTTGAGTAATGCTGCATGAATGATATTAATCATATTAGTACCGTAGAACGATAACAATTTATTTTTTCCCTTTTAGTTGATTTGAATGTGAGAAGAAACCATTAAGAGTACTTGATTCATTTTTTAACTTTTAGTCAGTCTCAGTATGAAAAGAAACCATTGAGAGTACACTGTTCAATAGAAGAGATTACTCAAAAAGTCTTTGTTAACCAAATTTTATTTAGAAATTTCAAGTCTCTTACTTCTTCCAAACAAGCAACAGATGAGTTAAACGGTGCAATTTGCTCACTGTAATCAAAGTGTATCCTCACCAACTCATCTGAATAATCTCTGCGCCATATTTAACAGTCTGTTGAATGTTCTGAATTGACTGCGGAGTAAAAAATGGAAGCATGGGAATATTCAGCTATTGTCAGTAAAAGTCAATAGTTCTTACCATCTGCAGATGACAGTATCTAATATTTGATTTCTTCAGTCCTGAGTATACTCATAAGCATCACCAAGATATAATCATGAATCTTGTCAAGAGCATTCCATTGGTGATGAAATATATTGCTCTTGCAGTCAAGAGTTGCTTTTACCAGGTTCATGTAAAGTTGTTCATGTAATGTGTTGTTCAAGTCTAGCGTTGCAAAAGTTATGCGGTCGATCAGAGTTTGTAGATTCATAAAAATTGTACTCACTGCTCGATTGAGCTTTACAGGCACAATTCTTCTTTCACAGCAAGATGATTGATTTATTTTTCACTTTTTAATTCATTGGAGTGAAAGAAATCACTGACAGTACTCTTTCCAATGAAGGCGATTACTCAAAAAAAGTTTGTTTCACGAGATTTCATTTCAAGATTTTCAGTCTATTTACTCCTCAGGAAGCAATGCGGGTTAACGGGTTAACCGATGCAGTTTGCTCATCGTAGTCATAACATATCTCTAAAAATTCTCCTGAAACACCTTCATGTTACACGTCACAGCTCCTTGGATATTCAGAATCGACTCCGGAGTAACGAATGGAACTATGGAAATATGTAGCAATTGCTACTGAAAATCAATAATCCTTACTATTCGAGATGCCAGTATCCAATCAGAGAACTCCTCAGCTATGAGTATACTCATGCTCAGCGAAGATGATAATGGATCTATTTCCTACGTTACAGAATGTATGTGTCCTACGGTCTAAAATTGCATACTTACTGTGTTCTCACAAATTGTAGAGCTGGTACTGTTTGTGAGACCACATTGATCAAGGATTCGGTCTTGAGTATTTCTCATCCGGGGCGGAATATATTTGCCTAGTAGTCTAAAGGTACATATTCAATGCGCGCTCATAAGTCATATAGAGCTGATACAAATAACTGAAGGAACTATGGCCAGCGATTCCAGATCGGAGTCATCATTGAATCATCTCACTCGTGAGAGTCAGCTACAATGAGATTCCACTCACAGGCTCAATTGTCATTATCGGATACTAACTCTGCAGTTCAGTCTCCTCATGCTGCCCTCGCTCCCTTCATCATTCCTATCCGCAAAAATCAGCCCAGGTGATCCAACTCCACGCACTTCCCATTGAAAAAAATTAGGACATATCTCTCACAGACACGATACCTAGTGTCACGAGTGGCATGAAACGAATAAGATGCACGCCAATTATGCACGCTACCCTCGCTTGCCCTCGCCGCGCACGCGAGAAGCAGGCGACACACGCCATGATGGTTGGATCAGGTTAACTCTCGCCTAGAGCACGCGGCCGCTCGATCACAGCCTCACAGCTTGATCAGAGCGAAGCGTACACGAAACGGGCAAGGATGCATTCGATAGGCTTACGTTTACTCGAAGATTTGAATCGACAAATCAAACGTAAGACACCAACACGAAACGTGATACATCCTCGTAAATGAGAGAATTGACAGAATGACATGGAAGATAGGCATCCATAAAATTCACAGGACATTTGCGCATCCGTGGCAAAAGCGATAATTTTTGCAAAAAACTAAATCCTGCTAAGTTTACTGAAGTTGTCGTCTGCTTAGATGGAGGCGGGTCCCGAGGTTATGGTGGTGAAATCAGCTCGACTGCTCAGAGTCACTTCGCTTTTCCTCATTTTGGCTCGGATGCGCAAATTATATGCGTTCTAGGTTTACGATAAGCTCCTTGCTCGTTGCCACGCTGCTCCGGCCCTCGGCGTGGATCCGATAACGGCCTTTTGGGTCTCGTTGTCTCTCTCGCACTCGTAGACAGATGAGTGCGGAGGCGTTGCTGCTGTTTCAGCGGTGGCAACTTTGAGATAATGTCAGCTCCATGAATTGATGTTGATGGATTTCAGATATTCATTCGAGGTGCAGGTGTTCTTCATTTATTCATACGCTATATGAACTGTGCTGCCAGCAGAGTGACCATGATTGAACGGTGATTTGAATACGGCGCGGAGTCTTATTATATTTCCACATTTATCTCCTTCATCCACGTACCACTCCGTTACAGAGATGTATCAGAGGGATAAATTATTGTTCTGTCCTTGTCATCAAGTGAAAATATAATTTTCTGAAGAATATTTATGATTCAAAATTTGAATGACGAACATAAATTTCTATCGGACAAAAGTTTTGTGGAGTAATTTTACAACATTATTGTTTCATATGCTCTCTAAATGATAACTGATTATTCAGCCATCCTACTTCTGATCTCGTCTTGTACTTGTAGATCAGTTCACTCGGAGTGACACGGTATTTCGACTCTCAAAACATTTTTCAATACTCACAAGTCATTTGGAGTGACAAGCTCCATGTTCAGAGATTCCTGGTGTATCAGAGGAATGTATTATAGTTCTGCTCTCATAATCATATAAAAGTTGAATTTTCTGAACAATTTGTATGACTCAGAATTTGAATGGCTAACACAAATTTTCATTTGACAAAATATTTGTGGAGTGAGTTCACATTTTATATGCATCTCCAAATCATAATTGGTTGTTTCAGCCACTTCACTTTGGATTTCACCTTGTACTCGTGGAATGGATGTGACACGGTATCTTAACTCTCAAAACTTCTCTCAATACTCACAAGATATTTGGAGCTACGAGCTCCATCTCTCAAGTCTCCTGATGCATCAGAGCAGAGTATTATATTTCTTTCCTTGGAATCAATTGGAATAGAAACATTATGCACCGATCCGAGGTTTGCCTGTTTTGGGGCAGGGGGATGAATTTCCCCCGAGTGTAACGAGAGGGAAATATTCCCCTGGCTGGAAAACAGCCTGGCGAGCGAGGTACATATGCAAGTTTTTGGTATGAGTGTGGCTGCGCGTCAATTTTACTCCCCGAGCTGGGAGGAAAAGTGGCGCTTTAGTCACACTATACCAAAAGTTTAATTTTCTGAACATTATGTATGGTTCAATATTTGAATAGGGAACAAGAATACCTATTCGACAAGAGGTTAGTAGAGTGAGTTCATAATATGTAATGTTGTTCCATATCTACGTCTACGTGATCTTGGATTGATCTAGCTATTTTCTTTCAAATTTTTGTTTCTATACGCTACAAATATTTGGTCAAAAAGGAATGCTTCACTGACTTTCAGCAAACTAGCTTATACTTGTTGAAAGGTCAGAGCTCTACATTTCATTCATCTAGACCTCAAATACTCCAAAGAGACTCTGAGTCCAAAGGTGGAAAATTAGTGAGAATTGTATTTCTCGAACGAGAAGTTTCTGAAGTTTCTCCAAAGAGGTGACGACACCTGTTGATCACCCGACCAAGGTCAGAGACGTTTGGCGATCACAGGTGTGCCACCAACCCGCGTCACAACCAGGTCACAACCAAACGTGTGTCTAGGGCTGATCCAATATAGCCGCAGACGACGACCTTCCCTTAAAGGCGGCAGTTTTAGGTTAGAATGATAAAAAAGTACATTGTGCAAAGAGAGAGGAATAGTTGCCAACTGCGCCCGAGTGCCCAATTGGCAACTTAACCTCACGCGTTGCACACTATACTTTTTATCACAAGGGTGAAGAATCCCCCGTAGCAACGTTACAATATTCTTCATTGCGCAACGTTGCCAAGGGCTAGTGGGGCGTTATTTTTAGTAACGTCACCTCAGCCGGTATCGATTCGCAGTATGCAACTTTTTGCATGCCTGCGCCGTGGCGGTATTGGCCGCAGTGTGGGGCGCCGATTATTTCACGCGTGGAACATGCCAACTTCAGAGCGAGCCTTTGTGAAACACGCCAACGTTAGAGTGAATCGCGGTGCATCTCTCATCTAGAGCGAGCAGACGATGAGCTCGGCCTTCGACGAGATAATCTAGTCGTCATCTGGACACAAAGACGAGTCAAGACGACTATTTTCCAAGTGCCGAAGTGAATTTCCACACAAACAGTGAATGCAAATCCACCGGAATTGTTTCTTCGAAGGTGAGTTGATGTATAATTTGTCTGATAGGTTTTAATAAATTAAGATACGTCGTACTGGTATGTCATAACCTCATTCAATTTCATGTTGTTCTTGAGTCCAACCAGTTTCCTTCTCCGCAGCAAACACCCAATGGGCACATCCCGACACATACAATCCGTGATCGAGCTGTCGTTTGGTGATTGTTAAGGGCATGTCAAAGCTGTACCTCACCGAATTTGATCATAAACTCATTTGAAGTAAAACTATTCAATATTTCAAAATCAACTCTAGACGCACCACCGTGTTGGTGAGATGTATCACTGTGCAAAATTTCGAAGTAATCCGAGTTGTTCTCTTCCAATGATTTTCTTTAAGGTTATTCGTAGCCTCTAAGCAAACCACATTTGAGGTTCACCATGGATTTCGCCAAAATTCTGCACAGTGACTCATCTCACCAATACGGTGGTGTGTCTTCTGGAGCTGTTTTTGAAATATTGAAGTTTTATTTCAAATGAATTAATGGTCGCGATTTCGGGAAGGTTGTGCTTCGACATGCCGTTCATGGTTATACGAGACAGCATGAAAATTAACTAATTTTTGCCAGAGATGCGATGATACCAGACTGCAAATGAGGGTAAAATGAATTGATAAACACCATTGGTCAAAAGTTTGAATACACTCAGAAATGAATTACTTAATCCCGTTGCTCGATCAAAATCTCGGAGCAGATGTGTCATGCCTCTATCGAGCTCAGATCAAAGTTTTCTTATGTCATTCAAAGGGTAAACGAAAACATTTTTGTTCCGCACAGAACACCAATGGCCTTCCATAATAGATTGAAAAAGGATTATCTTTCTAAATTCTTGAGTAAATTGGGCTCTGCCGACTCTGCAAAGAGTTGAATCTTCTCACAAGTATCAGAGATCAATATATTTTCAAGCTGATGTCGGAGAATTCTGGCACCCCGAACGGACGAGGCGTAGCCAGCATTCCAAAGAGCGTGAGAGATTGTTGTTTGATGCGATATTGAAAATGATACGATTTAGAGATCAAAAAGCGGGAAGTGCCTCTCAGTTTGTGAAATTTGTCTCACAGCTCGGCAGGAGTGAGGGTAGAAGTTTTCTCGAGTATTCATTTTTGCCGTTGGAGCGCGGGCGCCGAAGCCAATCGCGAGGCTCGCGAGAACGGGGCTCAAGAGTGCGTGGCCGCGCAAGGATTTGGATAAGTACGATGACGAGCGTAAAAGAGCGCAGCCTAATAAGCGCAGCCGCGAGAGAAGAGGTGCGTGCGCGGGCTCAATGGACGTCGGCCGGGCGGACGAGGACGAGACGAGGATCAGCAAGGATACTCGAGACGCGATGACCCCGTCGGAGGAAATGGGAGGAGATGCATCTGGAGAGCGAAACCCAGTAGTGTGGCAGCGTCCGAGAGCTGGCTCTCCGCGCGGCCAGATGACGAGGCCGTCTCTCGAGCGAGTGCGTGTGCTATAGAGCAGAGCCGCGAGCCGGGAGCCGCTGGGCGAGCCGCTGGGAGCGTTTTTATAATGGGCATCGACTCGCCGGACGAGTGGGCCGGTGTATACTTTGATGCCTCGAATGCTCGCGGTGCAAACGAGCGCAGCGGCAGCTACACGAGGGCCAATGATGGGCCTCATACGGCCGTGCGCAACAAGTCGAGTGAGCTGTGTGGCGCGCTGTAACCGACACTTTGCTACCAGTCGCACCGGCCGCGCGACCGACCGCCAAACCCGCGAGTCACGCTCGCTAACGAGCCCCGCGCACCGCGCGTATTACGACCGTATAGCGAGCTAGCTCCTCGTTGCCGCGACGCTCTGCCTCCCCCGACTCCCGTAACGACCTCTCCGGACGCACTATGTTATACGCGAGGTACGAGTCTCGAGGCCTCGTTCGATTGCCGTTGCGCCGATGATTGTGCGTTGCATCGGCGTACCCTGGCACGAGAGCATAGCCCGGATCGCACGAATTTTTCCTCCTCTCGCGTATTCGATAGCCCTCCAACTGCCTACTTAGCTCGACATAGGAGCTGGGGCTGGCAAGATTTTTTCTCTATAGTCGGTTCACACGGGCTCCCGGCTTCTCACTTCCTCTACACTTCGTGTTGAGAAGAGAGTAGCAAGAAGTCAAACTGGGCTATTATGAATGGATCTGAGAGGACCGAGCTACCGTTAGCAGCCTCGGCGTCTATCTCACTCCGATCGCAAATCTCATCACAAGGAAGCGTAGCTTGATCGGAAAGATTAACAATCATTGGTCCGACATGTTCGCTTTTTCCAAGAACCTGCTAGACTTTCCGATTCCGCGAGCTTTCTTTGGATCTTCTCCACTTGTCTGTGAGACTCACCACAAATGGTTATCTGAAATCCGTATGGAGTGCAAAATTCTCCGACTTCGTGTTTTGATGGAAAAGGGTTCAGTAAAAGCATTTTCAAGGTGAGATGTCAATTCTGTCCCTGTGGATTCCGTCCCTTTCTCAGCGCCTCGAGCCATGACGTAGTTTTCCCCAAGATTCATTTCGGGCAAGTCAGAGTTAACTACACTGACTGACCAAAATTCATTTGGGGCTGAAACAATTTTTTTACCCAAATCTCACGTGCAGACATTTTTGGCCCCAAAAAAGCTCACTTTTGGTAGAACTACTCATATATTACAGGTACATATCCATTCCGAGCGTATTATTCATGCAAAAACTATTTCTGATATGCTGCAGAATCAAAAGAATAGAGTATATTCAATGCATTTTCGCATCCGTTTAGGGAATTGTTCTTATTGAGGATGTCGATGAAATGAATGCCCAAATATTTACCAGTAAGGGGTCCCGCTCATCGATTCTGGCATGGATTCATCAGCATCCGGAGGAAATGAGAATATTCAAGAAAAATTCGGACGAGTGGCGGGATGAATTATCATCTAGTGTGCGCACATAATTCAAGGACTTTTTAAAGATGAGAGTAGATAGGACAAATCAATCTGGTACGCATCCGCGCAAAATCTACGAGTGGAGACGAAGGCGCCATTTATGCGAGCGCATAATTATGCGAGTCATTCTGAGTGCGCAATGCTCATGCTCATATAAACGTTAATGAGAGTTTCGCATCCGCATTTGACTCTTGCTCCGATTCTTCAGTCGTATATTCCGTATTCAAATACTCTTACTTCGAGAAGATAATTTTTGTGCTTGAACAAGGTCACCGTCCCAGAAAGGGCGAGCCGTCTCCTCGCCGGGGATACGATTTCTCGTTGAGTTGGACGTAATCCTTCCCCAATGTAAGTTGTATATTTGCAGAGCTCTTCCGATCATTCAGTCATGGGCGCTCGCGAGCCGCACCAATTAAAGTCTTCGCTAGCATCATTGCCTGTGCAATGCACGCATCTCGTTGAGCCGTCGAGCTGTGCATTCTGTCGATACGAGCGTTGATCAGATTTTACTATCCGCGCCGTCGAGGGCAAGCACACGAGTATGCAGGGTCGTTGCTCGCCGTGCATCCCATTCGAGCGCCGAGTTGGTCGAGAGTGTAGAGTCGATACTCAGTGCGCGGGAGCACGGCCGCATCGCCATGGTGACGCGTCTCGCCACCGTTGTCATCGCGCGACAGATAAAGCAGCTGCGCGAATGAATAACCACGCTCGCACGAGCACGCCTCCCCGAGATCCTGCAGACTCTCATTTGTTTGTCATTTCCTCGGCGAAAGCGCAGCAATGCCGGCCGACGGGATGTGCTCGCAGACAAAGGCTGCGATACAAAAAGCTCGCAAAAAGCAATCAGCGAACTAGCTGCGACAAGGAGCTTCGTCTGGAAGGAATGGGCGACAATGCTTCCCGTTGACGACACCTGATTACTCCGCAGCAGCAATTGCCTCTATACGCAGATACTTTTATAACGCAGGTCGTGACCAAGACCGGATCGAGCGGGATAAGCGGGACCAAATTTCGTGATACGTATAGAGATTCACGCAACAAAATTGTGAAGTAGTGGTAAATAATGAAATTAAAGGAAGGAAATTAGAAAGACATGAGGACCTCGAAATCAAATTCCGATTTTAACCATAGGGCGCTCTTATTGACCATGTATTCTGAATGAAAATTTAAAGTGTTGCATGGTAAAAGGACCTAATTATGAAATAGCTGCGTCCTGAAAAAACCTATGTAAAACCCATGTAAATGGTACCTGCTGTGGAGTAATTCATTGATATTAATTTTTCCAAATATTCATTTATTGACAATACTTTTTGAAATTTCGCCAGTACTTCCTTGAATACCTCTAGTTATGTGCGGTCTGATTAAAAAGTTCGAGAGAGTCTGCAAAAAGGCAGGGGAAAATGGAAACGATCCCACTTCTTATTTTCCTTTTTCTAAACTTCGACCTGCGAGAAGTTTCACATTTTTGACTCGGTCCCGAATTTTGTGAGGAATTGCTAAAGCTAGGTATCTTGAATATATTCCCACGTTTCTAAACAAAATTTGACGTGGAACCGAGATCAGACGAGTTGGTATTTCACATGTCGCTGAGGCAGATGAATGGAATGTTGCACGCACGTACATAATCGCAAGTGATATATCCCATTCGAGAATTCATTGCACAATTATTTTATTCCAGAATATGTTTGCTTCCCAGCTTCAGACAATCATGGATATCTTCAGACGATCATGGATCAGACTTCATAGAAGTGCCGATCCATAGTGTTCGCTCCAAAATTACTAGGTTGGACCTCAACGAAGCAGAAATCTCCTCTACATCAAATAGAATTCCAATCATAGAGATCAAAACAAGGTTGCAACACTATTCTCTGCGATTCAGAAAAAAGACACCGGCTCTCTTTCTATGTCAAACTAATTCAAAAAAATTCTCACGCAAAACCAAATTTTGCTACGGCTATATCGAATCAAATACGGTTTCGGAAATGGGCCGGGAAAAGAATTAGACTGCGTCATCCATTGCGTGCTCTCCGGACTCACCAATTTTTCTTGATTGTCCAGAATTGTATGCTCATGTTGTTTGAGTCCATGCCATTTTTGATTGAAACAAGAAGAATACACTCTTGTTATTGCCAAAATAATGTCAAAAATTCGATTCAACGTGCATTTGTTAATAACAAGAATGTATCTGTATTTTTTTTCAATCGAAAATAGCATGGACTCAAACAACATGAGCATACAGTTTTAGAGAACCAAAAAACTTTGAGCGACTCGCCAAAATTAGAGCTTGATACAAGAATCTATGCTGATCGGTTTGATATACAGTCAGCAAGCGCAAGGAGGGGAGCGGTGACTTTTTCTCAACCATGGAGCCAAAAATAATAATGTTTCTACGTGAAAATGTCAGGAATACTTTTTCTCCAGAACTGATTCTAACATACATATATTCGCATGAATTTTGTTCAAAATTTCTTAATTGAGGAAGTAATTCGAATTTGCTATAAACAAATTGTATTCTTGCATAGGTGATACAAGTTTTGCAAAAACTGAGTGCGTGCAGTTATAAACGGCATTCGGCCGCACATTTTTCATTTGAATCTCTTTTCGTATCTGTAATAGATTCCGAGCAATAAGAGAAAAACCGTGATTTTTGCATAGATTTCTGCATTGACTGGTCTTGGCAGTTTGTAAAATTATGAAGAGTTCGAATTTTCCCCTCATTATTGATGCACCTGTAATTTTTCCTCAGAAAAAAGATAGCTCAACAAAAAAAAGCATTTTGAAAGACGAAAAAAATGCTAGGTCAAACTATTTTATGGTTCTATTCCACTCCTTGCGCTGAAGATGATGCGAGCCCTGGAAATGGCAACGATCGTGTGTTTTTGCGGACTTAAGTGCCAAAAACTCTAAAATATCACGATTCTCGTCTCGTACAGTTCACTTGTCTCGCCTACTTGTGGGGCTGACTTCTCCTGCGTACTTCATGTGAACTTCCCCGCTCTCTCGATCGTGACTCGTAAGCCCTATAAATGGTCAGCGTGTCGGAGTGAAATGGTCTTGAGAATAGCCTCATTTCATCCAACTCGAGTTCAGCCGAGCTCCGTTTTGGCCAAGGTTTAGGTATCTTGTGTTGTATTCGAGGACAATGAGGTTGTAGTTTGAGACCGTTAATTATTGAGATGGATTTGGAACCTCTTCTCCATCGTTTTCCCCCATCCTGGCTGGTCGCATAGTGGTGTCGAGCCATCGTAATTATTCTCACTAAGCCATCCAGGATTCTAAGAAGGCGCAGATTTGTGCGGATTTCGCATCCATACGACGGAGTCATGCGCTTTTTCTTCGCTTTTACTCAACTTGCCCTGCTCTCCTCTATACAGCTCACCCCGCTGAATCCGTGATTCTCATTGGTAGTTGGGTTCTGAATCGGCGATTCACATTGGGAGTTAGATTTTCATGGAATTTGGATTTATGTTAATTGGGGTGCTCATCTCCATCGAGAATAGATGGAAACCCCAAGGTGAATACTCATTGGGGTTTCCACTCAACATGGTGAATGATCATTTTGAGACAATGGAAGAGATGAAATCAAGATATCTCATTGAGTATTCCGTTCACGTATTCCTGATTCCAAGATCTCGGTGCAAAGTTGAATATTCTCCATTTTTTTTATTAAATAGAACGGCTTTTTCGAAGATGAAGAAAGTCGTGTGCAATATCAAATTTCAGTCTTTCACCGGTGATGATTCGACTATGTTCAAGAGGATGGAGTTTTTACATGATCGTACACGACACGACCTTTTGTGGTGTTAACGAAGTTCATCAAGTTTTTCCAAAAACTGCAAAAAGTCCTTAACTTGGTACCGAGATCTAAGAATCCGAGATATATGAGAATAAAAATAGTAAACAATGCGAGAGTGAGAGATATCTTGTTTCCATCTCTTCCATTGACTCAAATTGATACCCCAGCTTTTCCAAGCGAAAAGGTGAGCGAGTCGTTTTGACATTAAATCGAGAAGATGGAGGGAATATGATAACATTCATTCATTTTCACGGTACTGATCTTTCAAACTTTGCCCAGAACATACTCGACATATTTTTTTAGATTTCACGACTCTCAAGAGTTGAAATCAAGCCCCTGTTCACGTTAAAATTCCATTCTTATGGAATGTAGGTACATTATCCTCAGATGATCATATCACTATCATTAAAAAAAAAAACAATGAGAATTGAAAAGTAAGGGGGTCTGGGTTATGGGTTATGTATTCTAATACAATAAATCCTCCAAGGTGCAGTCTAAGGTGATGGAGATTGGGGACAATTGTGCTGGAAAAACTA
>JAPYYZ010006550.1:0-13959 GCA_030522705.1 Eretmocerus eremicus | reverse complement strand
GAGTTGGCGATAGGCTCGCGAGCTGTAATTTTGCGGGCGGTCGCGGGGCAATGGGCGTCTCGGCGCTCCGGGCCGCGACGATCGACCATGTGGGTTTTCACGCACCGATAGCATGCGCTGTTATTAAATGTCGGGCGCACTCTTGCGGGGCTCTGGCATTAGGGCTACTTGGGCGCGATACGGTCCACACGCCCTCTCGCACGAGCCGGAAAATCGCTCGGTGTATAGCGTGCCGCGCATTATCGCGCCACATAAGCGAGAGGCGCCTCTAAAACCATTACTCGCCTCGCCGCAATACGTGCGCCCACTTATGTATTAATATATGCTCTAGTCGATCCAATCGCTCGCTCTCTCCACTCTGTTTAACGATAATACAGGCGGGGGGGGGGGGGGGGGGGGGGGGGGGGGGGGGGGGGGGGGGGGGGGGCGTGCGGCTCGATGCTCGATGGCTGATTTATGCGAGTTTCCCACGAGAGCTGCGATCACGATTTTTGCGAGCCGATAGAGCAGCTCTCGTCAAGCTCGTGGCCCGCGAGCGACGCAAGGCACACGACGGCGACGCCAGCCAATTGCCCATTTACCGCCGCGCCGTCGAGCGGATCCCCGTATAGCTCGACGGGAGGCCCGCGCCCCCCGTTTATATTCACCTGCTTGCGCAACTTTTGATGCGGTGGGACTCGTGCAACGTCGTATACTAGCCCAGATGATGGCTGGTTTGTTTTTCCCTCCTGTCTCCTTGCATTTATATAGTGATTCGGTATCCAAGTCCTTGCTTTTGACACGCTTACGGTCCAAACATCACCTGGTGTGAGTAAAAACCACTGTACAGGACGGTTTCGCTGAGAATCAGCTCTGTGTTCTTTGGTCACTTGATAATTCCAACGACCGTTTGAATTTCAAGTGTCTGTGTTTTCCGATGAATCATTTGAGTCCGAGGAATGGAAAAATTAAGGTCTACGAAGCTTAAAAAACGCGGCATCGAATTGCTCGAGTCAATGTCTCGTTTGCTTGAAAATAAATTTGGGTTGATGTGTCTTCCTGAATGGGAACTAATTTCCTTTTGCGAACGCCGATCGCTGTTAACTTGGCTCTCGCGAGCTTGAACAAATGCAGCATAACCGGCGCGTCGAGCGCAAATCGTAAAATTTGTTACGGGCCAGCAACACGAGCGATGCAGTACAGCTGGACGCCGCGTGTGCATCTGGAGAAGAGCCGACGCGATTATAATTAATCATCCCGTAAAGTGATTAGAAAGCCGCGGCTATGTGTAAGAGCTCGGTCCGCGCTAATTCCATTTCTGCAGCTGGGCATATACTCCCATTACACGAGTTGTGCCGCCGATCCATCAGCTTTTCCGCCACTGCGTGTACCTTTCGGGCCTCCGCTCGGATCCTCCATCACACGCGCGAGGCCCCAAGTGGGTCAGAGACCCGAGTGATTAACGCACTCGTGCAACGAGTTGCTCCTCCGCAAGCTCACCTGCAACAAAAAAGTTTATTCGAGTTAGTAAACGCAGCACGGCGCGGCGTATTCAATCAAGACGCCCCCTTATGCGAATATCATTTTGAGCGGGGTGGACGGGGAGGACGAGAAAAACACCAAGAGTGTCCTCGTGCGACGATCGTCGTTACTGCGCGACACCGCACATTTCCTGTCTACAGCGTAGTCGTTGCGTCGTCCACAAGGCAACCGAGCGACACTCGACAATTTTTTGCCCACCGAACACGCGCGAGGTGAAATTGAATTGGACTGGGAAGGTTGATTGCGGGACAAATGGGGATGCCGAGCGGGCGGAAAACACGAAACGCAGCAGATATAGGAGTTAGCGAGCGCACAGGCGGAGAACTAATCTCGGCTGGAGCGAGGGGGCAATTAAAATTTAGCGATTCATCGGAGCGCGAGAGTGGCATTACGATCGATTATCTGCACGAGCTCATTGCCGCGAGTGGTATCTCGCGTCTGCAGGGGCGCGGATGGCGATGGCCCGAGAGCGATGCAGCACTAACTCGCGCAACCTGCCAGATTTAATATGCTTGTAAACGTTATGGGCGCTACGCGCAGCTAAGGGGCAGTAAAAATATTTTTGCCAACCGGACGATTGCAACGGTCGCAATAAATCCGCGCGCGCGCGCGCTATACATGTGGCGGCGGAGCGGAGGAGGAGGGGCGCGGGTCGGGGGCAAAAGCTCGCAGCGCGCGAGAATCGAAAGATTGATGCGGCCGGGCGAGCGCGCGCGCGATGCAGATCCGGAGCGCGTGGCCGAGCAAATTACAATTCGACCGGGTCTTGCGCTAGACATGTGCGCACTTTTGACCCGACCTGCAGCTCTCTGCCAGAGCGATGTAGATCCCACGTCCAAGGGTTCGCTCTATATCGTAGCGAACTGAACTGCATCGATTTGGCTACGCGTATGAGCGATTCGTGACCTCGGACTGCGATCGAGTCCGCCTCACCCCCGACCCCATTCACGTTCTCGGGTGTTGGTGACGCGGGAGAAGCTCGAGTGGATCGTCTTCGTATCTCAATCTTCCTCTACTCCGTGGATCCAGCCAAAGTGAGGAGAGCCGGACTCAAAGAGTGTTTTGCAGATCAACCAATATGTAATATGAAGTTTCTTTAATATTTAAAATTTTGTGAGCTGTCGCCAGAACAAGAGTTTGAGTCCAACAATGTGCGTAATTTGAAATAACTTCAAATTATGGGACTTCGACGCTCTACATTCTTACGAAGAGGTCCCACAGTCCCGGTTCACGGATTTTGCTGGAACTTTGGGAGTAGTCTCCTTTCGGTATCAAAAGATGGAATCCAGAGCCGCAGAGTTTACTGGCAATGATTTTCAATTCATAGGCCAGAACTATAGCCTCGCAAGTACACGTATGGATCATGGGTGTTCTGGGCAGCACCCATATTCTGGGCTGTATCTCGAAGATCATTGGGCAATGAACTCGACGGCTCTGAATTTCATCTTTCGCGGCGCTGCAAGCAGGCGATTCGGGGAGTTCTCGCCAAATCCGGGATCCGGAGGTGGTAGCAAGCTTCGAATCGATGATCAACAATTAGCCATGCGCGTGATGAGTGTAGCTATGGGTGGGAGTTTCGATCGGCGAGCTTCAGTTGCGAATGGCGGAAGGACGGATGGGTCCATCGCGAAGCTCAGCGGGCAAGGTGCGGCGCGTGGGCGAGGCAATAGCTTTGCGCCGATGCTGTACACAGTCTGCTGCTGCTGGCGGAGCGACGGATGGGCCCCTGGCCGCAATACGAAGAGCAGGCCGAGATCGTGCCGCGCGGCGCAAACCGCGAGCGACCTACCGTTATATGCGCTTAACGAGCGCGCGAGTGCCACGCCATGCACGAAATGTAAACGTGGGAACCGGAATCGGGCGTTATCAGCCGCACCAGCAGCAGCGCTGCGCGATACCGATGCACATGCACTTGCACCGTATCGACTACTCACTATCCGCTGTCCCCGGGGCCTGGCCATCTCTCTAGCCGATTGCGACGACTCGCTCGCCCACTCAGCGAACGACACCTTGGCGGTCCAGTTCGCGCACGTCGAGCGCTCATCGGTTCTCGACCAATTAACGCACGAAGTTTGGTATTATTTGCATGGAGTGTTTGCCACAACGCGATTCCCATCACGAGTCAGTATTCCCCAGGTCCCCCGGCCCTGTATGTCGTATTTGTGAAAACATAAACTCTAGTACTTACATAAAAACAAATTGTAGAGTAATAATTTCATCGGATTGTGATTCGGCGATCCTCAAAACTTACGTGTTTCGTTTTTCTGTATTTATTCATTTATTTATTTATTACCATTTACAGGCGCTCCAAAAATCATAAACCAATTAAGTAAGAGATATATGGTAGTCGGGCTGCATGTGTTTTCCGCTTACTTTCCCAACAAGGCAGCGTTAGTTTGGGACTTAAGCGCATACCAATCAGCGGTCGCTACCATTTAAGGTCCCGTGCGACGCCATCTTGGAAAAAAAACGCCTGAAAACTCGCAACCCGACTACCACGAGACCATCCGCGACTCGCGCGTGCACTCTGCACTCAGCGCAGAGTAGGTATGGAGACCACGTGGAGACGATGAGTGGGGACCAGTAGGTTAGGTTATATACAAATCTCTGTGAGAAGTGTGAGATCTGATCTGAGCATGATCTGAGCGATCTGAGAGCGTCCAGTTTGATCCAGTTTCAGAAGTCTTTCTCTTTGGGTAAGCAGGTTTTTTGTTTGGTGTATCATTTGGAAATCCCTGGTTTAAAAAGTATCTTTTGGAAGTCTTATTGGGCACCATGCAGCGCATGCAGCGGACCATCTTGAGGCGCCTCAAAGTGTGGCCCAGAAAAGGATTTGAGAGAGAAGAAAATCTACGAGTTCTGGTTCTGAAAGGACAGGCTTTGAAATGCAAGGTAACAGTAAAATTTTAGAAGTATGTGTCTCACCAACTCTGATCTATAGTCTGCCTAGAGTTATTTGTGATTGCTTTTTCGAGTTCTATCAGCAGATTGTAGCAAAAAGTGCCATGTGACTCTTTTATTCCAGGATGCAAAGATTGTTATGAGAGAAAAGAGAAAACGTGTAACCCAAGATAGAGTAAGTTTTGATCATCTTGTCTTAGCATGAGTGTCTGCCCTCTTGAAAACGATCTTGTCATGGTCATTGTGACATGGATTTTGTAATAGAAGTTTGACACATTATAGATGTCATAATTCTTGTCCTAAAAACTTGAACTTCTTATAATTTTCCATTATGATTTTTGAGGGTTTTTTGCTACGCTGCATCTTTTACGGTAATTTGTCATGATTCTCTGTCATGACATCCCAATAATGTGACAAACTCCTATGACAAAATCTATGTCACAATAATAACCATGATCAATATTTTTCTCAATGATATGGCCGAGAATGAGTTTTCATGAGTAAACATAATTTTTAGAACTTTCGAGAGCCACATAAAATTAGGAGACTGTTGAGCAGCGCTTCCAGAGATGAAAGGAAAACTCCAGATCAGGTATGAATTCCCATCACAATGATTTGGACTGATACCAATACTGCAATACCTACTTTGAATTTTTTCATACAAGATTCAATACTTCACTGAACTATCTGCACTGTCGTCATGGAATTACTTCAGCTAAAATTTGTGAGACTATCCAACACCAATTGCTAATTAGTGATCATTGTTTTCAGTTCCTACAAAACTCATCTGAAACCAAGAGACGGCGAAGTCCTGTTCATCAAAGATGTTGTAATAAGGTATAGAACTCTAGTGCAATACCTATTTTAGTATTCCATTTATAAGATTCACCACTCCACTAGATTGTCCTCTGTCCTCTGCACGCCACTGCCTTCATATAACTACTACCACTATTTGAGAGACCATCCTACATCAATCATGAATTAGTGATCCTCCAAGCTTTTGAGTAGTATGCTTGAATTTATAACAGAGATCAAGGACTCAATGTAGCACGCCAAGTTAAAGGTCACCTGACAACATTCTAATGTTGCAGTCATATCTAAGTCACTTTATTAACCGCAGTCTTAGTCTCGAGTTTTTGGTTTTGACATTAGATTAGTGCCCAGGACTGTTGAGTCATGAATTATACATGAAGATAATTCCCTTAACTTTCTTGTCATGAAGGTGCTATTTTGATTCACAGAGTATAGAACTTGATAGTTATGTAGAAACGATGTTTTTCACAGGTATTGGCTACGCTACTGCATTCTTTGGATTACTCTAATCATCTGAGGGAAGGAGTTAAAATTCCACGTAGATCCGGGAACAGAGTAATTGAAACTCTTGGCTTCAAGTCACTTGGTGCATTGAATGACCACATTGAAACCCACAGAGAAGAATTGATTGCCTTGCTTCCAAAGACGGTGAGTCGACGTGAAGATCCTCAACTGATCTTTGAAAAGAAAATCAAGAGATTCAATGTTTTCTCACAGAAAGAAAACTGTGGAGAAGGCGAAACACTCCAGAGGACGGGTTCAGTAGATTTACGTGAAATTTATCCAGATCTCTGAGGATCGGTCGCACATACGAAAAATGTGTTTGACTGATCTAGAAGCTTGCAACTATTACTGTTTCAAATATCTTGATCAGTCTTACTTGAATTATGATAGTAATGCATGGATCTTGGTCAATCTCTAATCATGGCAGTAAATACTCGAATTTTTTTAATAGAAATTTTGGGTCCAAATCAGCTCTGTATATCCGTACAAAGTGAATCAAATTCACTCATTCTATTTTTATATTTTGAAACGAGTTTTCTCAACAACATTTCCACAGTTTGTTTGCCATCTTCGTAGGGCATTCACCTTCTCATACATTTCTTACGTAGATTCTATTAATCACAAGGAATTATAGTAGTGAAGTGAGATAGTATGGATCCTGAATGTAGTATATACTGTATCAACATTGACATACATCTCTTTAGAACGTGTTATTTATAAAACTCTTGGAAAAACTGTAAATGAGGATCAGATAGAGTTAGCAAACAAGACATTGCGATGTTGTTATAACACTAGAAACGTGACTAGTTTGATAACCGTCTCAATTATGAATATTGCCGGCTATTAAATGTTTAATTGCATTTATTTTGTGTTCAACTATTTTGCTTAAGAAGCAATGTATACACCGATTCAATATCTATCATTTCACAATTAACCACGAACTGTCAGGCATCCGGATCACGGATTTGGCTGAAACTCTGGGGTTCGTTTCATTTTAGTGCCAAAAGATGAAAACCAGAGCCTCAGAGTCCGATGCCTAATAGCTATGAGTTAGTTATTAAGACTATAGTTTTCGAGATATGACTCAAAATATTAGTATTGTCCATTATAGCTTATGTTAATAAGACATAAAATTTAAGTCTATACACACACTTGCAAGGCTAAATGATCTGGCTTATATCTCGAAAACAATTGGGCATTGGACTCTGCGGCTCTGGATTTTATTTTTGGGTACCAAAAGAAGACTACTCCCAAAGTTTCAGCCAAATCTGTAATCCGGAAGTGTGAGCCTTTCCAGGTAAGTATGAACTGAATAATTAATGATTTAATTAACATTGAGGCTACCTCACGATTCGATCCACCTTTCTTCTGTGAGTTATGAGTCCTTTCCGTTAAGCTTTCAGAAAAGAATAGTTCCGAAGATAATTATTAACAATGACCCAAAATTCTTCCATCAAATAGAGTAGTCGGATAAATTGAAGAATTCTTTTTCAATATTTTAATTGTTAAAAATCGAAGCATGTATGGAAAGCCTAAAAACGTATTCTCTTATAAAGTCATCATTCAATATGGAGTTATGAATAAATCTCGTTTCTTAATTTGAGGAGTATTGATTATTCCTGTCATTTTTGAATACAGTAAGAGTGTATGGAACCTTGCATTCTCTTTCATGTTGAGACTTTTGCACCACCAATTTGATCCGAAATGATACGCTAAAAGGGTTAAATCAGTTCATCTACCAATTGCGCGAAGGTTTCGTGCAAGAGCGAACTTGGCTCAGGATCCTTTACTTCATGTGTATGAGTCAGCAATTTCTTATTTGAGTTTCTCTTCGAAGAAATGTTACTCTCGTGAGTCACGCTTGTGAAATTATCCAAAAGAACATCAACACTAAATTCCAGACAGTCAATGAGATGATTAATTTTTTTATTGACTATGGCTGAGTATGATAGGTTTTAAGATTGTGGATGTTAAAAAAATCTTAGTGCTCATTTTTTACAAATCCAACGAAATTCATACAATCACATCTGGACAATTTGTGCAATTTCGTCGACAGCTCAGACTGATTATGAACGTACTCAACTCTATCGACTGATAGATTTTACGATTTTTTCAAAACAAACCAATCGACACTTTGCTGGGTGGTGCAGGTGGTCGAACGGCTCATTGAGCAGCGACCTCAATATCAACTCATCGAAGGCAATGAGCCATCCAAGCGTGCACACGTTTGCGCACCGAGATCGATTTGTTAAATTTAATGTCCATGAGTCACGTCAATTTGCAATCCGACGCGCTTCGCAAGTGTTTGCCGCGTGATGCGAGCTTGGGGCATTCCTTGATTCCAGCCCAAATTTCCATTCGTCAAGTGCTGACTGAGCAAAACTTGTTTATCGCTCGCGGCTATCTGTTATGCTCGAGTTGAGAATGTTTGTTCGCCGGATATAAACTAGGATGATCCGTTCGTCGATGATTCCAACTCCTCTTGAGCAGAGCTTATTCTATGTTGGCGGGATGTCACAGTAGGCTGTACCGTAAAGCTCTCGTCGTTTTGTCGTGTGACCGGTGCATCGCCAGCAGATACGCGTGTTTCTGCAAAAGGTCGAGTCGAGTCTGGTGCAGTCCGGTTGCACACCGTACACTCGCAAAATCACGAGATCGACGCGCGCGAGTCGCGCATATCGGCCTCGGCGACTCGGCTTGACTCTGCCGCTCACATTTTTTCCGCGCGTTTTCCGCGGCTTCCACCCTGAAAATACGCGAGACTTTGCGCCTTCATACGTGCTCATGCATTATTCAGGAGGCGGACTAGTCAGCGGGACACGGGACTCGCAGATATGCGCGAGATATCGGCGCGGCTCTGCCGATCCACGCGAGATTCGTGAGCTCGGACTCGCCAGTGATGCCGCTGCCGATGCTCGTGTGGCTACCGCAACTACAAGTGCAACGGTTAATGCACACGCCACAAGATCTCACTAGTCATTGGTTTGACCCTTCCGAGTATGTGAAGTCCTGCGGATTATTCGTCGTGAGGTGCGAATGGTGTCGGGGACGAAAGATCCCCGGAGAGAATTTTGATATAGAAAGCTCTCCTAGCGGCGACTATTCGAATCGCGTATCCTTCTCATTCTGATCGTTCCTCTTTGACGACTGCACAGCCTTCTGCTCTATTATGAATCGTTATACATCTAACATTGAGAAATTTTCTGGGCTGAGAGATCACTGCGATCGAGTGAAATCTTGGGAATATTTAGCTCTGGAGTAGCAAAGTACTTTCCGCAAAAATCATGAAATAGATGTTTTCCACTACTCAAACCTCAAAATCGGACGATCCTCCCTTTTTTGCGATTTTCATGGTGAAAAATGTTACATCACTTACTGCGAAAGAGCTCGTCCGGGCCCTTAGGTGATGTCTCCCTCGCTGCGCTCGGCCGACAACACATCCTAGGCCCCGAACTCGCCTTCCGCCTTCGGTAATGGGTTATGCGCGCGGAAACTTGCTTATTGAGAATCATTACCGACTGAGGTGACGTTATGAGAAATAACGCCACGTGAGCCCTTGACAACTCCGTGCAATGAAAAATATTGTACGTTGCTGTGAAAGATCCCCTCGGAGATTCCTCGCCCTTGTAGTAAGTTTGGTCAGTCGAGCGACACAGAGCTCCTGCTGCGATCGAGTGTCAATGCGCCCTCGGGTACAATCGGCAACTATTCCTCTCTCATTGCACAATATACTATTTGATCCTGTGCCTGGCCTTCAAGTCACAGAACCGTTGTTCAAACCCACAGAGCTACGTCTTCAAGATACACTCGAACTACGATAGCGGTACTCGTATGGTCGGCCAGTTCATTGTTTTCTAATCCCGCATGCAAAATATGAATTCTCAGGATGAAGCGAGTGTACGCATCTTTTGAAGATCTAGTCTGCTCCAGAAAGGGAAAATTGTTATAAAACTGATATAGACTTTACTCATCTTGTTACACGATGCATTCGATTTAGAAATACCGCTTGTAAATCATGTTTCTCTATAATAGTATGTATAACACTGATGAGATCATTCAACTCCATTCACCTGAGCAAAGTTATCTGATTTTGTATGAATTTTGTGAATAATTCTGATGTCATTCGTGAATAATGTCCCAGCTTATCAAAGTTTGCGCATTCCATGCACTTTCTGACATCGAATAAGTACCCACAAATGTTCGCATTCACTCCACTGTGGAGGCACTCTGCAAGGAGCACACGTAAGTATGACACCAGCTCTGGTGTGTGTAATCTCTGGAATCTTGACTGGACCTTAGAGCCCTTATGACGTTCGTCCTCGGTTGGGACGATTAGGCCCATTTAGACCCGTTTGCCATTCAGCATTCTGATAGTTTGTCACAAAACTCTGGATTTACAGACATGATCTCTGTCAATTCATCTTCATTCTAGTCATCAAATTTCTGTTAGATATCAAAACAAAGACTCTCGCAAAAGTCAGACCTCTATTTTCCTCCATTGAGTACTCTTGAAAGTTTCATCATTACCCCAAGTTATACACATGCTTCAATTCCGATCGTACTCAAAAAGGATGTACCTACAAACTTCTTACCGACTATCGTGATAAAAAGGTTATGCGTCCTTTGTGAAAAATACTTGTTCATGATTTGAGCTATCGCGTATCACGGATATTAAGCTTCACGATCATTGATGATTCGGACTTATGAACACAGTTTTCAGAGATAGTCGAGTGGACCAATCCGTCAGCATCTTGAGCTTTTGGATTTCCAGATCACGAGCAACTGACTAACAAGGTATGCATAATACATCCATGCAGATTGCACGCGTGTTCCAACAAGAGCTCCTTACATGTCGAAAAGCCTCGCAAAAAGCTCATCAACTGATTGCTCAAGCCGTCCACAATACTCTAGATTTACTAGTTCGCTCTTGAAGAAAAGATTTTGAATTATATTGATGGATACGTTTCAGAGGAGTGGTTGGCTAGATGAATATGATTCGTCCCTGGTTGTTCTTATGTATTTTCGTTGGATTTGTTGCATGGCCAAATTTTGCGCAGACGCAGAAATTTCAGGTACGTAAGCAGATAAGTGACTCAAGTTAGTATTAGTAGTAGTAGTAGTAATACGCTTCAGTGGCAGCTGTTGGTGGGTGAAAAATGTGTCTCCTTCATTATGGAGAATCAAATGAATCCATATATAACACGGACTAAAATTTGTTTTCAGGACAATGTGTCTGAGTTGATGGATGTTGTGCTATACAAGCTAATATTAGAGTATAAAAAGATTTATGGGAAAATACCTCTCCCAGATATCATGGGAGCATCGAAAGGTTCAGTAAGGTAGTAGATATGAATGCCAAGATAAAACAGTCTACCTTGCTGACATTCATTATAAATTGGTTCAAATTGGAACAAAACAATATTTTGAAAAAGTAGAAACGACCCAACGTGCGTATTGGTTTATTAATGCATCATTGTACGAAATGTTCTAGTGATTTGCGTTAAGCTCTCGGCGTAGTCTTAACTACAGTGCAAATATATTATAAACTGCACTGTAGTCGAAATCGCTCGAAGGGCTTTCTGCAAATCACTCCAAAATTTTGCAGTGGTGTATTCTGCCCATACGCAGGTTGGGTTGTTTCTACTTCTTCAAAGTATTATTTTGTTTCATTTTGAATCGATTTATAACGAGTTTCGGCTGGGTAGAGCTTATTCTTCCTTTTGAGTGATATTGAACAGAATGATAACGAGTACGCATCTGATCTGTTTTCAACAGTGATCTTTCTCTCTTACAAAGAGATCCAGTTATGTGGGGAGAAGCTGCACCGGTGCATTTTAATCCAAGGAAAGTTGATTACAGGTTCACATTGTTCCTGGCACAGGCAAAATTCTTGGAGTTTACTCCTGTAAGTACAATGGACGATTTTTTTCAGAAAAATTCATTTTTTAGTAAATACTCAACTCACATCTGATGTCTTCTTCGAGAAAAATCTTCAAGATGTAGACTGTAACATAGTTTTGTTCGTATCTGCATACGCACTATCTTTCCGTTTATAAATACCTGTTATTTCAACTTCATATTTTCGCTCTTTACTTCACTATGAACTGCAAACAACTTGAATCATTTGAATGTTACTCTTTCATTCCAGACTATCTTCCTCGCTTCTCGCATTATAGAATTCGATATCAGTAATGTTGAATTCTCTGTCAGAGCTAGAATAGATATTGGTGAAAAAATATGTTCACTACACCTGGAGAGATTAGATGTGGTGAACAGGGGCCTAGCAACTAATCCCAAAGTATCTGGAGGTTTTCTCTCGTTCTTAAATGGTATCCTCGGCACATTCATGAATGGTTCGCTCAAAGAAATCATTGAAGTTATTAGAGAGGATATGGAACGGAGGTTGAGAAATGTGATCGAGTACGGAAATGGCCAGGGAAACGGCGTCTTCGACTGTGAGTCGTACTATGCGACCAGACTTTTTCAGCAGTCTCAGAACAACTGATGTTGCCCAAACTGAGTTTTTGAAAATTTGTTGTGAAAACCATATAAAGGAGTGAAGTTCTTTGAAGGCTTCAAGACCTTCAGACGGTCAGAAATATTTAGACTTATTGTGAATTGTGTTATCATAGTGAATTAAAATATGATTGGCATCCAAGCATCATCTGAACTAATTTGAGCTTATTTTCACTGAATATACCACTCAGTGATCGCGACACAATTTTGGAACAGAACGTAAGAGGAATAAGCAGTAGTTCGTCAGCAAGACTCGAAAGCGCTTGAGCCTTAGACTCTGCATGCGACCTTGACTTTCATCTTTTCGCACCAGAGGAGACAGTTTTTAAAGTTTCAACAAAATCCTTGAGTCGAAGGCCAGACACACCCTTGATCGGAATGGAAGTGAGATATAAGGCCCCTGAGGTTCATAATGGCAAATATCATCAAAAGATTGATAGCCAGCATTTGGGACTATAAAATTTTTTGCGTAGAGAACCTGAGTGACATTCAAGCCCTGAAGCTTCGAGTAACATTTGAACCCTATATGATGTTTTACGTAATGTTTTGCCCGTATTGTTATCCAAACTAGATCAATCAATACCGTTAGCTTGCTAATTGTAGTGCCAAAGCCAGTTTCTTAACGTTTGCCGAATTATTCCACAATTACTTCTATCAATATTACTCACTCACTTACATGCTCGTGCTCACATGAACTTGAATAGGCCAGTGTTTTTTCCAATCACAATTTCTTTGATTTACGATATTATTCATCGATAGGTTTGGCTCACCTGCGTTTCAGAAACATAATTGTGTGATAAGAAATGGAGAACTTAGCTTCTTCAGTTAGCTATAGAATTGCGATGAGATTTCAAGTTCAGAAAATTGAAAGATTGCATTAAAAGTACTAGTCGGCATGCACGAAGGAAATTAAATGGAATCGCTCACGTGGGCACAAATCAGAGTTGGGGCCGTGGCGCACAGTGACGATGTCTTTCACCACGCTCGGTGGCCACCGCTCATAAATTTCCCTATTGTGCTATGAACGATTTCGAAAAGCGACATGGGAACGAATTGAAACAGAGGTACATGGGGGAAAGAAGCACGACTCGATTATGCAGGAATGCCTCTGGGCGGACGGACGGACGATGTGCATTCGAGTGCTATGTAAGATATCAGTTGGTGAACAAAAGATTCTTGCACTCATGGGTGAAAACATCTTGTGGAGGAAGGAAAAGGCTTGTCAGTTGGTGAACAAAAGATTCTTGCACTCATGGGTGAAAACATCTTGTGGAGGAAGGAAAAGGCTTGTGCAATCCAAGGCTGTACTTTTTTTAGGTCAACTAGACGGTAAATTTTGTGGATACGTGCTAAACTTCAAATGACACCCACCAAACGGTCCTATCGCACGTATGTTTCGAATCGATGAGGAGAGCGAATAGCGGTCGATAGAACTGTCAAAAATATGTTAATGAAACAATTGAATTGAATTGTGTTGTATCAGCTTATTTAAAATCGAGGACCCTGAAGTTCTATAACGCAAATCAGTCTCTTCCATGGTAATTTTATAAAAAATTGAAATGCCATCGAGTGCAGTCACACTTGTTTAAGTGCGACCCGTCTTGCTGGGAAACTCTTCTTACTAGAACAAAATCACTGGTCTCCTCAATAAAATGGCTCATTTTGAACCCTGATATTGCAAACTCTGTAACTGGGAAACCTCCC
>JAPYYZ010006545.1:0-15104 GCA_030522705.1 Eretmocerus eremicus | reverse complement strand
TGCAATGTTGCATTGTCGATGGGTCGATTTGATGCCACATCCCTTATGAAAAAATCTACTCAGACATCAAATTACCGAAGTAAAGATGCGTTGAACTTACCTAACTTTGCCCTATGCGAAATTAAGTAGATAATTGTATAACACAACTTTACCTAGATAATCTAATAAGTGGGTAGTTTTTTCCATAAGGAATAGGATAATATATTTCCAAAAGTACTTTCTCAATATCCACCGGCTTGATCGGCGCCGTTGAGATTGTGATAGATACAATGTCTGGTGTGATATGAGTTACTGGTGATTGCCTTGGCTACTGTTGCTCAACGCGTATGATCTTACTCGAATAATCACTTTTAGGTCCCATGGTGAGAATGATAGAGCCGCGGTAAGCTGTTACGTTATTCGGCGCTCCCACAACCAAGTCTGTTCCTGATTTGACAGGCATGACAGAAGCGGAAACAATGTTGAGAGCGCCAGCGCGAGGCGACGTCAAGCTATCCGACGCGATCGCTGGGGTCGTATTACGAATTTCAACTTGCTCTGCTGAATATGAAAGAACTGCCATTTATTTTGCTCACGTAGTGAGCGACGTTTCGACTGTTTCCTAACTACAGTCCTTTTCAAGCTAAAATATTAATGATCGTTGACAACACTATTTATTACACTGCATATAAAGAGGATACAATAACAAGTTTTTACCTTCAGTAAGATGGCAATCCACATCACGTAAAGAATCACATAGGAGCACATAGTGTTTTACCAAGAAGTCCTCGGAGTCAAGGAATAGATCGGTAATCGTATATTCATAGACTTAACTTTTCAAACCTAAAACGAGGAGGAGGTGATAAAATCCTGCGAGGTGAGAAAGAGCTCAGGTCCTGAGGAGGTGATGAAAATGATCCTGCCAGTCATTTTGCTCACTACGTGAACAAAATAAATGACAGGATAAACCGATAAAATCCTCAATCATTGCTCTGCTGAACTCTACTGAGTCGTTGACTTAGGTACCAAATGAGTCGGTATATAAAGCAAGTCCAAATTCGTAATACGACTCCTGTGGACGGTGCGGCGGTAGCTGATATGACACAGGTGTCGGCGGGAACAGCGTGACAGGAAGTCACGCTAGACGGAGTGCATCCAGCGGGAGGTCCCGTGGCCGCCGCTGCATTGGAACCGCGGGTGGAGGCTGCGTGACTGTCTGTCGTACTCACCGATTCTGCGATGGAATGCCCTGATCTGAGCACGTGCGTCGCTGGCGTGGGTGTATGCGTCCCTCGATGCGTCCCCACCGAGATGTAGCTTGTATTGTGCTGAGAGTCGAGATGATCCGTCGCACGTGTCACCGGTACGGATGAACCATCAAAAGAAACGTTGTGATGACATGAATCGTTCCGTGGGGGTTGATGGCAGTCCAGTGCGCCATATCTGTGATTTTTCGTGATTGGGTCATTTACATCATACGCGTAGATATTCGTTTGAGTGCACACACTTTTTACTAATGTTTCATTCGTTTGCGCGGCGGATTCTACAAGTGGAGGTCGAGGATGGATGACAGCCTCGGAGGTTAACGCATTCTTCTCTAGAAACCAGTTGTGAACATCCACAGTCAACGCATACACCCCAGATTTCAAAAGAAAATCGTCTCGCGCGGCTCTGTATGATTTCTCCGATTCCTCCAAGTCTTTAGTTGCCCGAGACACTAAATTTCTCAAATTCGTCGAGAATTGAGCGCAAGCCCTCTCCTCGACAGTCGACATCGTGCACGTGGCGTCGACGACTGGAGTAACGAGTATTATTTGTTCAGTGTCGCAATTAAATTGCCGCATCATGATTGAAATTGAATGGTGGCGCCATCTAACGGAAGATACTAGGACTAAAATCAAACTGATTGATGGCGCGAATAGTTGAATCATCTTCGATGCCTGACTCGCGGTGAACGTAGTACTTTTTCTTCTTCTTCTCTTACTTTTTGGCCATTTTTTTGCTGCGACTGAGCAGATTTGACTTTGGCGATTACAGAAGTCGGAGTTGGGTTAAGAAAAAGTTGTTGCCGCTAAGGAGGATGTTTTAATAAAACTCTGTAACAATCATCCCCATCGAAGGGAAGGGTATACACGGTGCTGCTGAAGCGTGCAGAAATTTTGGAAAAATGACGTAAAAAACTGACTACGGGATTGTTTTTGTCGTATTTTTTTTAACAAAGAATCGGTTTCCATCAAAATCGGACCTGCATCGAGATTGAAATGGGAATGATAGAGTGATATTTTGAGTTTTCCCATTAATTTACATGTAATTGTACCCTACGTGACTTATCTGGGCTTTTAGAGGCTCTAACTCGGCCCTAATTCGACTATTCCGAACGCACCTTGGATAACTTTGAAGCTTATTACAAAAACTTGACAGTGATTCGAAGCACGTTGAATCAGAGAAGGCTAAGATATTCCCGTTTTGGCGGAATGGAGATTGAATTTCTTGAAAGCGCAAAATTACTTGATACAACAATTTGAGGCTCCTCGAGAGCCTTATTCCGGCGCATCTGGATATTTCTTCACGGTCTTGTGCTCATTTCGAAGCTTTTCACAGAGACTTCAAAATGAGCCGAACCACGTGCAGACATATTGTGATGCGCCAGAGTTGGGAGTTCGAGAAGCTCCAATTTGGCCTATCGACGTACTGTGCGTTCTCAACAGATAATATCTCTGTCTCATGATAAAAGAAGATATCAGCTTCTCCTCATTGGATTCCAATGTACCTCGGCTGATTTGAAAGTTCTTGAAATAAGCTTGAAAATCTACTAAGATTTGTAAGGGAAGGTTGAGATGCGTCGCAGTTAGAAGTTAGACAAACCGTAACTTGCTAATTAGGGAAGGTTTTTCCATCCTCGAAATATTCAGTTTTCATTTCATAAAAATATGATGGATCAGCTCCGCTTTATTGGAGTTCAATAATCTTCATTTCGTTTCGAAGTTCTCACGATGAGCTTCAAAATGAGTCGAGTTATGTTGAGGAACTTCCAGATGCTCCGGAATTAGGGTCTCGAGAAGCCTCACTTTGTTGTTGAGGGTGATTATGCGTTTTCAAAAAATGAAATCTCTATTTCGTCGAAACGGGGTTACCTTTCTCTGGTCAAAATTAAACATACTTTGAGTCGCTTTCAAGCTGTTGTAATGAGCTTCAAAATGAGCCAAAGTACGTTCGGAACTGTTGAATTGGGTCGGAATTAGAGCCTCGAGAAGCTCAGATAAGTCACAACGGGTAAAATTACATATAAAGCAATGGGAACACTCAAAGTATCGCTCCATCATTTCCATTTCAATCTCGAAGCAGATCCGATTTTTATGAAAACTGATTATTTGTTGAAAAAATACGACGAGAACGATCCCGCAGTCAGTTTTTCACGTTATTTTTGCACGCTTCAGGAGCACCGTGTATAAAGGGCAGGGAATTGGAAAGAAAAGAGTAATTTACAGAATTGTGGATGGAAAAACAGGATGGAACCTGTGAAAAAGAGGCAAAGAAAAATGAAATTAGAAACGGTTTTTCAGGACACCTAATAAACGTAGTATCTTTCGGTGGAATTGATATTTGTATAGTGTTGCGGGTACATGAAATAGTGTTAGTCATGCATGAATGGCTACATGGCAAGTGACAATTAAATTGTAGTCACTTTGTATCATACGTTTTCACGACAACTGTCACTCGGTACGTTTGGGAGTAATACTCTGCAACAATCGATCCGAGTAGCGATTCGGTGCACATGCGTCGATGAGGATAATAGGTACGATCCAATAATAGATAAATATGTCTCCAGGCGAGATTCCGAGCGCCCATCCCAGAAACGTAATTCTGGCCATAATAATAATTATTGATCAGATCGAGGCATAATGCTTTATGAAATGAAGTTTTTTCCTGGAACTCACTTGAACTCATTCAGTTCTAAGTCAACTTTTTTCGTATATCTATTTTGAGCTTATTCGTAACTATGAAATACTTCTTTTGGAATATTCTAAACACGAGTTATTATTTCAAAAAAGTTTGGAATTTGGGAAACCGTGGTCAGAATCTCTTTGCGATGCTGTTACGAAAATATATGGACGCTTTCTTGCTAAAAAAGTATGGTTCCTGACATGATATTTTTTTCGAGAATATCACATCGGAATTGTAAGGCTTAAAAAAAGTGTCCGCGGGTCCTGAATTATAAAATCCATTGAGTTGTCTCTTAAAAACCAGCTAATTGAGACCACACAATTCGGATAAAACGCAGCAGCAAAAAAGGGTAATGTATATTTTCTTTGCGAGGGCGCTTTTCTTGGATTCTCAATCAGATGATTCGATTTTGATAAAACAAGCCTATAATGGAGGCTGAAATTTCAGAACTCACGAATGTTTATTTTCAATTCTCCAGAGATGCACGTATCTTGTTCAAATAGAAATTTTTAGGAATCCGCGAGAGGGCAAATTTGATTGGATATTGACACGTTCAGAGATTTTTGCGGTGACTACAAGAGGTTGAGATTTTCTTTTGGAGTCTCCTATGATTGAAATTGGACTTTAAAAAATCTACGTCAAGTGTCCATCCAGGAAATGATGTTTTGTAAGCATCCGGGCGCTGTGCGCTCATATAATATCTAGTTACTTTGTAATGGCGATCAAGACCATCATCGTGTTTGAATAAAAATCCAATAAACCATTTGACATAGTAAAACAATTCTTGGATATTTTATAATGATGAAAGTTGAGCCAGTGCAACATCGTGAATAACGGCGACACATTGATTTACCTTCGATTACTTGATTCACTCGATTTCGTCTCCCAACAAAAATTTTTGGGCAGCTACAGGAAGATGATCGACAGATTGGCGTATGATATCATTTACCTCACTCGCATCAGGTAATATGAGATTGCGCTGCTCGCGATGAGCAATTGAACTCGGTGGGCTACCTTATCGAGTGGCTCCGATAACGATGGCCGAGCGGCTATCTCTATCTGCCAGCCGAGCACTTTTCTCAACTACGTTTTTTTTCTCATTTCGTCGATAGGTTGTGCGTAGTTGATTGATACCTCTCGGCTGGTCGCGATCAGTGCTCGCTTTATTGGGTTATAGGTGCGCCGCGTTCGACACCTGGGCCTCAGCAACGGCTCGGCGCTATAATAAATGGCGTTGTCGTCGCTCGCCTATTAATTCGGATGATCAAGAATTTTCGTTTCTCTACTCGTGCAAGTGCTTAAGCCGTATATAGAGTTGAACCTGAGACATTGGTTATTGGACTTCGTCGCGTAGAATATTGAAAATTTTCATCAACAAAGTGATGAAATTAGGTGTTTTATTTAGTCTCACTTTTTCGAGATGAACTTCGTCGCGTAGAATACTGAAAAATGTTCATCATTAACTATCTGTGCCCCGCTAATAATGTGGACATTTCCTGAAATCTTCAACTTCATTTGTCGGAAAATCAAGTTTTTATTGGAATCAGTGAAAAGTTGCTGCATTCGTCGTGTTCCTTGAGACGGGCAGTTAAACATGGCTAACAGTAGCATGGCGAGTGGGTACGACGATTGTTACGACTCATCATGGCATGTTTTCCCGCCGGACTACGTCGGCAACGGAGACGATTATGGGTGAGTGCAAGAGCAACACACTACGAACTCTCATCGGTACTCATTGAGCACCTGATCATAGTCCGTTTTTCGATTTTTTTTATTGCAAATTCAACTACTTCTAAATTAATATTCTTTTATCAGTCTCATGAAGACCCTTTATGATCCGCAAATCAGAATGTTATCGACAAGATTAAGTTTGAGTTGAATCCATATCAGTAAGTACAGAACTAGACATAAATTTCTTGCTTTATCTTTAAATGAGTGTAAAAATTATATTTCATCAAATCAGTAGATCAAATCGCCCATTGACAATATCGCAGCAGATGGGAATTTGAAAAAAACCTAGAAAAAGATACTTTTGTAGATAGCTGAAATTATTCTTGTTCAACCCTTTGAAGGGTGCCTTTTTCTCGTGTCTGAACCAAATGACATTCCTGGCAGAAAACGTAATCTGTATGAAAACTAGAACCACAGAGACGAATTGAGATTGAGGAATTGAAGGAACTGCACAGAAATTGGGCGTAGCAATTCAATTGTTGATATAATCTGACGGGATTATGATATTCAGATACTAATATATTTCCTGAGACATTTTGAATTTGATCTATTTTTTTCAATGGAAGTTAGGCGATATTTGTGAAAAAATAAATTTACAAATATGTAACATAACCACGGCCGTCGACCGTGAACATAACTCGTCCAACGGTTGAATATAGATTATACGAGGATATACCTAATTTTCCATTATTGATATTATCTTCCTTTCATTATAAAGTAAGGATACTTATTTCCACTTATATTGTTATTTGCGTGAATCGGAAAGTAGATTTGACAAATAGACGGGCTTGGTTGAAAACTCATTCTGAATATTCCATTTGAGTCCATTACGTCCTCAAATTTTATGACTTAATCTTATACGCACATACAAATTGATTCGTTTTATTGAACAGAGCCGTGAGAAACTTGAATTCACAACTTTCAGAGAGAGTTGAACGGGAATTCGAGTTTATGGCAAATCATGACATTGGTTAGAGAGCGATACTTGCTATATAAAAGATGCAAGGCATTTGGACATTCCTTTTTCAACAAGCAAGGCAGCTGGGGATATAGTGATAGATTTTCCTAATTTTGATGTTTTATATCTGATTTGAGTTTAGTCTACCGTTCTCCCGAATCCCCGCCTCTCTCCATTGCTTTTCCATCCAAAAATGCTTTTCCATTCGCGTTATCTTGGTTACTTTTCTGAAACTCAACTCCCGCAATGGGGTACCCGTTTGTCTGCGCTTAGAATTTTCCCCACCAAGTCCTTGCTTTCGCGCAAGCATGAGCACCATATTAAGTATCCGACTCTCCCAATTTCAACTCACCAGTCTCCATACTCTATCGCACTTTAAACCCCCAAAACGCCGCGCGAGCCAGCATAAAATCGGCCAGACTACCCATTAGCCGAAGTGAGCATCGCTACTCCGCATGCGACTGCACGTCATTGCGCACGAGTGCCCGAGCGAGCAAGCGCGGGCTCATCCCCTTTTACACCCGATCACGGCTCTCGGTATCACAAGCAACGCACAAGTGCAGCGGGGATCTTTAGTTGCTCGCCAACAGGTGCAGGACGAGCCCCGCAAAAGTGGAACGTCGATGGTAAACGAGCGCTGTAACAGGGCGTACCACTCGGCGCTTTGCGGCCATCTCTTCCTCTCTCGCATTTCCGCAGCCCTTCCGGTTTGCACGGCTCGTCGTCGCCGCGTCGGTCCTCTAATAGTCACCCCCGCGCGGCTAATAGGAACGAGCGCGAGGGTGTGCGACCGGGTTGGGGCGATAACGCGCCCGCTTTCCGCAATCCGATCCGCCAATTGCCCCGCGATCGTCGAGCCTCCCGGGCGCCACTTTTGGCCCTTGCTGCGCCGCACTGCCAACCCCATTCGTGTATTATTTGCAAGCGCGCATTGCGATCGCTTCCTCGGGCGCTAATTAAACCTTTCGGGCTGCAGATGCGCTTTTCGCACCGATTTCTTCGGTGCCGACTTGGCGCATCCAGTAATGATGGGCGCGAGAGCGTTGCAACTTTTTCCTGATCGCACTTGATTATGGTATTTGTATGGTTGAGCTTGCTCAAATTTCTTTCGCGTTACGCGAGAAACGTACTCTTTAGTTAATTGCTCGGATGGTCTTATAAATTGACACCTTTGCGCTTCGCAATTTCCGGAAAAGCCTGGCTTGATATGTTACGAGGCCCTCGAGAATTTTAGCATTTGTAAACAGTGAGACGTCCCAGGAAGAAGGGGGCTAAAATCAGGATTGACCTTGGGGTTGACTGCTATCGAAATGAGCTCGAGAACTTACTACTGAAAAATTTTCGAAACATGCACACGGACGCAGGGAGCTATATAATTGGCATGTGATAGCTTCCCCAGAATCGGGCTTCAAACCTGCGAAACGGTTTGTGAAAGAGCGCAAAGATCGCCGTATTAGTTTCCACCATTTAAAGCTATACGAGCGCTCAAGATGCTGGTTTGAAGCTGCATTCCGCATCCAAAACGAGGGAAGCTGAATGAGCCAAAGAAGCTACGATGCAATATGACGAGCGTTACGAATGATTCAAGTTATGACAGAAAATCACAAGTTTAAGAGGAAAAAAGATCTTTTGAAATTCCGCTCGAGTGTGCTCGCCGCCAATCTTGGCATCGCTGCCGCTTTCTAAAAAAGAGGAAAAGAAAGACGAGAAAGAGGAAAAAATGCACCACAAAGTGGGCTCGGGAAGTCCATTCAAGAGCCGATACTCTGTCATTCACGATTTACCATCTCGAGCGAAGCGAGAAGGGCCGA
Organism: Eretmocerus eremicus; assembly: GCA_030522705.1. Taxonomy (NCBI): domain Eukaryota; kingdom Metazoa; phylum Arthropoda; class Insecta; order Hymenoptera; family Aphelinidae; genus Eretmocerus; species Eretmocerus eremicus. Next base: position 6,680 of record JAPYYZ010006545.1, on the reverse strand, counting down.
TCGATCATCGCAAGCGGCATTCAGTCGATCGTCAAAAAATCCACATTTGCACTAGCGCGTCTCGCTACACAATAAAGTGCATAGAAAATGAGCATCCAAGGGATACTGTCTAAAAGCGTACATATGCGTTGTTAGCTACTAGTATGTAAGTCAGGTATCCTTCATCAGCGAGACTCTCATTGATCAAAAACTCATGCATCTCTGGGAACTGGCAAAGCCTCGAAATACAACTAGTTACATTCAAAATTGGGGAGTAGCTCTTGGCTTCTTGCAATGCATCGAAAGCAACAGGTACTTATATGCAAAACTCGCAATGAGACAAAAGTATATCTTCTTGGTTCAAAAGTTGAGTTTCTCGAGTTGGCTATAGACAAAAAATCGATCGATATACTCAAAAGGTCAGGAGCTAATCCGTACGGAAAGATAGAGTAAGGGAGAGCCCGGAAAATTCGGTGGTCGCGTACGAGGTAAGAAGACTGCCTCATAAGATAAGTTTTCGGGTGTCCATTCTCTTGCCTCGTATATTTTTCGCACTTCCTCCCCGAGAGCTAGAGAAAGAACAAAGGCGCGAAAAATCTCTCGGCCTTGACGAGAGCGTTAAATACCGCCGCGCTGACGTTTTGACGCGAGCACGCTGTCCAATTTCATAAAGGAGATGCTCCCAACTTATACCCCACATGCAAGCATAAAGTACAAGGGCCAAATGGACAAAAAGAGACGGAGGAATGCAGGCCGCACGCGCGAGCGATTGACGAATTTTGAATCTTTGAATCGACCCGCCGTATACAGCAGCCGAGCAGCTGTCAATCAAAGAGTTGAGCACCGAACTTCGGGGAACGCATCGGCCATTCTCTGCAGATAAGTGGATCCAGAGGGCATATGCGGCAGAACCTCGAGCGACAGGAGCCTAATGACGTCTGGAATGCGTCAAATTTTACCCTCGCGCTGAATGCACTCGTCACAAAAATCCCATGAGCTTGAATGGGGCTATTATATCGAGCCTAGATGCACAGCACGAGTCAGATGCGCAACGGTTGCTTTGGCATGCACAGCTAATCTTGCGGCATTTTTTCTTTGGATGTATTTTACTGCAGAGCGTCACCATAGGAGGGGATGAAACAAGAATTCACGTATTCAAATGTTGGTTGTTCGCTCTCATTTCATTTAGCAATCGCAGTCACGATGAGCAAAAATATTTTGAATGATTATCAGAGCACGAAATGAATGCAACCCAGAAGCAAAAGAGGGTCTATCATAACGAATATTTGTTGCACGGACACATCAAAACGTCAGGCCATACTTCTTATTCGTCGAGAGATGGATTTTTGACAAGCTGACAAGGACTGGTTGATATTTTCATTTTAAATAAAGACGTTCCAGTGAAATGCAGCGCGGGGCGATATGGTTATCTAGGACGAGGCTCTGCTGCATGCTCATTATGGCAATCGGCGTCGCGTGACGAGGCGACAGTCTCGCGGAAATCATAGTCTCGCGTAATTTGACGTATTCGTGTATCTTATTCAATTTTAGTTCCAAGAAGAGCCGACTGATTGAAACTTGTGAGAAGCAAAGGAAAAAAGTATAGCGCTCTATGTATTCTCCACTATTATGTCATTATGTCACTCTGCTCATTGAAACATACTCTCTAAACTTAAGAAATCTCTTTGAGTGAAATTTCACTCAAATTGAGTGAGATTTCACTCGAAGGGGTTTAGAGAGTAGGCTAATCAAGACTTCATTGGTTCACCGAATGCGCGAGCATGGAATCTCTTCAACAAGAATCTGTCCCTTGATTTTCAAAGATAAAATATGGCTTCAATTCAAAATTAGCAGCTGCATCTACACCAAAGCCCGAGCCGCAAGGATATGCGCAGTTGACCATCCTCTCGGCAATGATTTTCTAAGGCCCGTACAGTGTACTGTACAGGCCTTAGAAAATCATACAAGTAAACTTTACAGCACAGCAGCTTGCATCGCTCGATGGGTTACATTACACGAGAAAACCTCGAAGAAGGCAGGCCGCACTATATAGCACACATTGAGACGAGCATTACGAGCTACACGTTGCGAAAAGCCAAGAGGAAGTTGAGCCGGAAAAATGGAGTAGCAACAATGAGAGCGAGCCCTCCCACTAGAAGTTTGTCGCAAGACCGGAACAACGCGATTCGAGCTATACACAGTCATCCGCGAGTATATAGGCACGTTTGAGCCAGGCGAAAAAAGGGCCCTCGACGCCCCGGGTCCTCAAATTCGAAAATTACCTGCCCGTCAATACGGGCAATTCGGTAGCCGCTCGCGCCAGACTGCGTGGCGCGCCCGAGGCCTCAATACATGCCCGCGTCTGTTTGCGCAGCCCCAAAGGCTCATTCATCCGCGATATATACGCCTCGACTTGGCCCAGTTCGCCCCATTAGATGCGTGTTGCCGGGCCTCGACGTCTATCGGAGAATTTCACGCTTCGAATCTGAAATAGCTCGACCCGAGATGTGCGAGACTGTGGGGTGTGCCGTGTGGGTGGCAATCGCGGCGCGCGAAGGAGTTCGCTTTGAGATTTGCCGCGCGATACTCGTATTGGAGGTGTTCTCTCTGTTTGGGATTGATTTGGGTGCTGCAATAAGAGGCTTGTAAATTCGTTGTTCGAGCAGGGGGATATAGAAACAGTAGGGGCTCGAGCTCTAGTGAAGGCAGTATTCTGTTGTGTTCAGAATGAATCGTTCGAATCTCTACGTGATAAACAGCGGCTCAAAGATGTTTTCCTAACGCAGTGCTCTTTTACGAAGTCATGAAACTTGTTCCTTCTAATGTAGGTGAAACTTGACTGATGAGATTGCTTTGTTACCACGCAATGAGCCATGTTTGCTCGGTAAGGGTGCAAACTAAGATTCGCGAAAAGTTGTCATTTTTAAAAGAACTTCCAAACCAGTTCCCACGCTCTGAAAACTTCAAGATCCCTTTCTGAGTACATTTTATCTAGAAGTTTCGAAATTAATCCTTCCGTATATCAATATCAGTTCCACAAATTAAAACTGTTATGGTGTAAATTTCAGGTTGGGTTGATCATCAGCTGCTGTCGACGCCTGAGAATTTAGTTCTAGAGCCTCTGTCTCAATGTTGAGAGAATGAAGAACCTTTCTCCAGACTTCAGAAATGAGCTTGTCCCATTTCGGGAATCAGTTTTAAAAAGTCGTATCTCAAGGCTTTGACAAAATGAAAAAACTTTTCTCAAAATTGTTGAATAAAAGAGCTCAGTCACTATAGTTCGGGAAAATACGCCCTATAATAATAATTTTAAATTAAAATTCCCCCTTTTTCGAAGTTTTGGTGGAAGAAGTTGTGTCCCAAAACGTTTAAGAGTGTGGGTCATGTGACTCAGAAAAGAGTTAAAAGAAGACCAAAACTCCTTTCTCAGTTACATTATTTTTTTTCTTAAACATTTTTGTTCACGGCTTCTCACATCAAATTATCGAGATTCGGCCATTTGCGTTCTTATATTTACTCAAATTTTTTACTCAAATTATTTACTCAAAATTTTGAGATCCCGTTTTATGAAATTGATTCATGTGATGGGGTTTTCTAATTTTTGAAGCGTGAGATACGTTTTTTCTCTCTCAAGAATAGAATAAGGCTCTTCATTTTCTTTAAAAATGAGATAGGAATTCTGAGTTCGCAGACGTTGATATTCATTCACATCATACAAATATATTCGATTTTGGATTGAAGCTGTTATTATGCGCATCGTCCGAGCGCACAAATCTTGAGAATATTCTCACATCATGAATCAAGTGCCAATTTTGACCATTTTAAACAAGATTCTGGGAGCTTAGTTACAATCCAAGATAAGGGCGCAAAAGTTAGTTCCTGCATATCGAGTGATATTTCTCGGCTCGACCCAGAAGTATGTCTCTATAAGAGCACATTAATCTTTTGTAGAATCGCGATTCTCCGACTCCCAAGCACTCATTGCTCATTTTGTACCATTTTCCATGCCCTCCCAAATGATCCGAATCTGGTAGATCAATTCTCAACGAAGCAGCAATAAATCCAAAAAGAACATGTGGTCAAATTAGGTACTGTCAATTTTTTCCATTATTAGCTTGTCAATTAGGTGTGAAAGCAAAGTTTGACTTCTTGTAAAAAGCAATCTGAAGATGAAAACCAGACAAACAGAATATATTATAGTATGTCCAAAGATGGCGGAGGCAATTTTCCGGTGTCGTTTTTACTGAACAAGAAAAAAAGTCAGGAGTTGCGGAATGGTATTATTCGATACAACGGTGACAAAAATGATTTCCGTAAACCGGGTGATATTTTCCGGCCAGAGCCAAAGACGAGGGTTGAAACTATCACGAGGATAGGCAATCATCCCGCGCGAGTACCGAATACTATTTTTTAATCGATTGTACACTGTAAAAAGAAATTCTTAAAATCAGATCATACTAGTGCTGAAATCCAGATGTGGTACAATTAAGCGAATCTTCGTAGGAAAGTAGGTGTACGCGCGTGTCTAATCCGGGTATGAAATGAAAGTAAGTAAACTTCTGACTCCAGAGTCTTTGATTTTTCATATTTCTCAAAAATTTCTCATCGGGATGATGTGAAAACATCAAATCGGATCACGGAAAATTTAAGTAAAAAGGCAGTAAGCCTAGTGATCTGATTTCAAGCAAGATTTTCTTTTTACAGTGTAAATGAAAGAACAACTGTGCGGAAATGGCTATCTCCCACACAGCCAATGAAAAGGAATGTTTTCGTTCTAAAAGACGCAAAGATGATTTCGAATAAGTCCAAGCTACTTTTCTTATAGTCTGATACAGCGCACATAAAAAAATTGCGCACTGAGGTCTAGGGCTGCGGGTTTTCGAAATCTTGCGTGAGGGCAAATTAGATCTAGTCGCCTTATATATTCTGTATATATTCTGACAACCTGTGAAAGAATGTCAAAAATCTTTGTAGGAATGGCACTTTCATTCGCGCGCCAAGATTAGCAAATAAAAGTATTTTAGCAAGCTAAAGAAACTTGTAAGCTCAGCAGGTGCACGTAGAAATATTTTTCCAGCGAACGTTTTAACGACCAAGAATGAAGGAACCTCGAGAGTTACGAATAGAAACACAGGAGATATTTCCGAGCTGAATCATTCGCTTTCCGCGACCTAATTTACACAAGAAAAGCTCAAGCATTCTGCTACCCAGGGACACGCGGCCCTCGAAAATCACACTCCCTTCTCGGGCATCGCTCAATCTTTGGACGAGCGTCAGGAAAGTAAGGTTGCGACGGGAAAGAGTCGCAGAGGGCAAAGAAACGCTCAAAACGAGACACTACAATTGTGCCGAATTCGGCGATTCCGCACAAGCAATCTGTCCCCACAACGAAGTCACGCGCGCAAAGTCAGTCGGGAAGATCAGCCTCTGCAATACATACACGCAGCTGCCGAATTCCTCCGACGGGCTCTCTTTCCTTTAACGCGAGCACGTCTCGGCCTCTGTTTCCGGAGTGCGGTATATACGCAAGTCCAGCTTCCTCGCGCTCCGCGATTCGTCCCATTCAGAATTTTCCAGCGCACTCTCAATCCTCGGCCGGCCCATTCATCGGCAATTTCCACTCGCGAGTCGAGCTCCGCTCGGGCATTGTGCCATCGAGTTTTGGGGGCAGTGCTTCCTCTCTCCCTCCCTCTGCGCGCGGCCCATTCACAAAAGTCGCCCTTCCGCTCGCGACTTCCTCCCGCAGCGGCCCTTTCGAGATTTTCCTGCATGCGCGCTATTTGCCGATGCTGCATAAGAGGCCCCCGGAGTAAGCTACTCGCGCGCAACTCTGTGTACTTTCGAGAGCTTGCCCTTCTGCCTTTCTTCTTTGCCCGCCCCTCGCGTACATAACTTGCAGGATCCGCGCTCGGAATTGGTCTTCCTTTGCCGCGCTCGCGCATTAGTCACACCAATTCGATCTCTGCAGGTATATGCAAGTCCACAGTGTCAGTGAGAGTATGGGCTTTTGACAACTTGTAATACGGCTATTTTAACACGCTGCGGAGGGCGAGTTTTTACGAGCCCGTATATTGTGCGACGTGCCCATTGTGCGGCGGTTCTCAATTTTTCAGCTCTCTTTGCTTGCTTGATCCTAATTGACTTGCGGACGTTCCCTGAATCGAGGGAAAGGCGGCTGTTACGATGAGAGAGATGATTCCATGATATTCGATACTCATGATCAGATCACTGCATTTATCATGAACAAGATATCTCCCGGCCGCCTTGATGGAATCGAATACTACCGTCTGATGGGACCACATTTGCCTCATTCCTAAACTATCTCTATGTTCCGAGATCGTCTCAAGAATTTTCAGTGATATGCCATTGGACCGAGAATTGGACTCTGCAGACCACCAATTGCGTGATAGTAACCATTGCTCTTGATTTATGAGCAGGCAGGACAATTTAAACTACCGCAAACTCCTTTGACGATTTCAGACTCGATTTCAGAAGTATGGCAAAGTTGCACAGCTTGAAGCAGAATCACCTCATTAGACAATAGTTGAAACCACTCCAAATTGATAGCCCAGAGTAAGAAGTAACTATCTAAAATCGTCAGTAGAAAAAGGAATTATCTAAAATCCCCAGTGGAAAAAGAAACTGTCTCAAATTTTTGGTCAGAAGGAACTATTCAAAATTTTTTGTTCAAAAGAGACCTA
>JAPYYZ010006536.1:0-14132 GCA_030522705.1 Eretmocerus eremicus | reverse complement strand
TAAACAGATGTCGAGAGGCCGCCGTGGCCTAGTGGATCTAGTCCTTGGTCTCCCACGCAGAAGGCCAGGGTTCGATTCCCGGCCGGCACCACTGAGATTTTTTCTCATGTACTTTCCACGGCGGTCTCGGTGGTTTGGAATCCACCTCAAACTGTAGGTCCCCCTCACCGAGGTGAAATTGGTAGTTGGCAGTTACTGACGCAATGGTTGAGCGTATCTCAATCCCACACACACGGGTGCCATCTGGATTGAGCTCAAAAGAGCAGGTGTCGAGACGTAAAACTAAGAACTTATATCTTCTAAACAGATGTAAGTCATGAACTGAATCTCTTCCCAATCTGATCACATTAATTCGATCGATGGAATACCATGAACCGTGCTTGCTTTTCAAACTAATAAAAAAGAAAGTGAACGGGTGAAAGAACAAACTCGAGTTGTCTTCAATCATGACTTTGACGCTAATTTGAGTCAGGATTGGGTCAACATTCAATTCGATTATGTATGTAGTTCTCACTCTTCATGTTGAATTTGGAGACGGAAGAAAATTTCTTTCTGATCATTCTGTAGCACAACTTTTATCAATTGGTTATGAGGAGTCCTAAGTGTGACAACAAGTATCCGTCAAGGTGGTTTAGGCGGTATTTTTCCTAACAATAGAAATCGCTGAAATTTTGCATACTGGAAGATTTCATGGGTTTGAAGAACATATAAAAATTTCAGGGGGGTCTTTAATCCAGATTTCGAGATATTAATCCTCCAAGTTTTGACAATTTACACGGGAAAGATGGAATTGTAGCCTCTGCCTTGAATATCACAAAAACGGGACAATAGAAAGATCTGAAGAAATTCGTACTGATAGCTTATTATGACAGGAGAATCTCTGAAAATTGCGTGAAGATCGTCAATCTGGTTTCGGAGACATCTCATTTTACACTAATCGCATCAATAAAAGAGCGGAACGAAAAATTTGAAAGATGAATTATTCTTGAATTTCATGGACTTGAGAGCATTCATGTCAAGTTTCATCTAGATTGGTGGTTTCACTCAAGAGATATTCAGTTTGTAAAATACTCTTTGGAGTCTGTCTCTCTTACATTCAGCTATCTGTCTCTCTTTTACCGCGTGAACCACCTTAATTGATTTGGATGGTTGTGCTCAGCAAGCAACAAAAAATACTATAATTGATAGAATGATGCTGATGAATTGGTCAAGAACATTAAAGACCTTCTTCGATATTCTTTAGAAGGAATTAATCTGGATATTTTAGAATTTGTTCACCCATCTTTTTTCATATGGCACAATTACCATAATCAAAACCTCCTTTTCTAGACTACTGCGTTTGGAAACACTCATTCTCAACAACTTACACCAGAGCTATATAAACGTTTTGGATCAGTACAAGAACATGAAGGTATGTAGTAATCGAATTTCACCAAGTATCCGAAGTTTAGAAATTAGAATGTCGGTTGGCGGTAAATTGACTATTTATCATGTTGATATTGCTCAAGCCTTCCCCGAATTATTAAAAACCTACGAGAACAATATTGGATGAAATATATTCAACTACACTGGACTTCGGGTGTGAACAGAGCAGCCTCTTTGACGCCGTATTTGACGTCAGAAACTGTACGAATCCCTGCAATTTGATGAGCTCTACAGAACAGAGTCAAGAAGATGCAAAAAATACCCACAAGACAGGTGATTTTCTAAGAGAGCACGTTTACCGTTGCCACTTCATACGTCATTAACCGTTGACTCTTCCTCGCTTATGCATATTGCATATTCTTCTCTAGTTTTAGTATCAGTCAAAGTTTGTTTCAGATAGCTGCTCACCAAACGCTTCTACTAGCTATTTCTATCACTTTTAGAGTGTCTAGTCAATGCAAACACAGTGTCGACGCAAGAGCTCGTTCACTCTCTGCTCATAGATGGGAATAGTTTAGAGTCATAATGATCACATTATCACTGGCAGAGTTCTGGACTGGACGCTGCTTGCAAAAGCTAAGAAAAATCAAAGAGCTCGGATCTCTTTGGTTTTGAAAAACTTCATAGGATGGAGTCACTTCAAATATTAGACCTATACTCAAGGTGCTGGAATGACTCTTTTACCCTTCTGATCTCTATCTACTTGTAATATCTAATTTTATTACTAATTCTTTAATCAACGAACGCAGGTCGGGTCCTGTTTTTGTGAGTACCAAATATCAATGTTAAGGATCAAGTGATGCACCAAGGAATGATTTGTATCTTGTCTGAGATTGAACAGGATGAGCTGAATCAAGTTGTTTCGAATCCGTAGGAAGTCTCATACTAGTAGAGTTCGGATGTGCATGATGAGTGTGCAGGTAGGCAGTAAACGAACATGCAACAACAACATTGAATGCTCTTTCAGTAATATTAGTTACTGAATACGGTTAACCTTAAAGGACCTCTTTCGACACATTTTGTTGGAAGATTTAGATGAAAGGCATCACAATCGATAGAATTGAATTTGGATCTACAATGTAAAAAGAAGTTCTTAAGATCAGATCTTACTCGTGCTGAAATCCAGACGTGGCACAATTAAGTAAATACTCGAAGGAAAGTAAGTGCACACGCATGTCTAATCCGGATATGAAATGGAAGTAAGTAATGCTCTTCTGACTCCAGAGTATTTGATTTTTTATATTCCTCAGAAATTTCTCATGAGGAAGATGTAAAAACATCAAGTCGGACCACGGAAAATTTAAGTAAAAAAGTCAGTAAGCCTAGTGATCTGACTTTAAGATTTTCTTTTTACAGTGTATTTGATGTGGACAAGTTCCTCTTGCGATTTCGACCGCATCCAATGATTCATATTCACTTTTCGAGCACAATTTGAATTGAGCGTAATCAGAGGATCCATGATTTGAGGAAGCTGATGAACTCCGTCTAGTACTTCTCTGAGTTCTTCAATAATCTTGCTACTGAGGCATATGCTTCATTTTCTCACTTGCTTTGAGAACGCATATTAAAGACAGTCAAAATAAATAAGCAAATATGAAAAATGCCAGAGAAGGAATAATTGGCGACATAATAAATAGCTGCTAGAAAGTCGAGCAAGCCCAGTAATTCCATATCTCGTGAAATTCAAGAGGTGAATAATAGTCCTATGAGGAATTTCAATTCGAAGTAATCTGGATCGATTTGTGGATATGGTCGATTCTGCCATAACTGTCAAATACAATGTCCAGGGTCGGCGTTTATGGAAAATGGGCATATACCCTCCCGTTAGCATTTTCTTTCAGTGTATTCTATCAAAAAGTATATGGTACAATAGTTTTGGGATTCGAAATTCTTCGCCCATTTGCTCAAGCGAGCTTTTTGTCGCCAAAGTGTCACTATCGGGGCAAAAAAACGTGCCCGAACGAGGATGTCCGTATCGTGGCTTACTCATTTGCCCTGTAGCTTGATGAAAGTGATTGGAAATGTTTCTTACGGTACATGTGGTGGAAGAGATGTGATTTGAGTGCGGAGGACTCGATTACCCGTGTCAGGAAATTTTGAGACGCAATTTGTGTTCAGCTTGTGTCACGATATGAATATTTCGGATTTTCAGACACATCCGTTGAGTTATCTCCAATTCATAGGACAAACACTTGTGCCACGATAGGGACATCTCGTGTCTGGTCATGTTTTTTTTGCATCGGTAGTGACATTTTGGGTACAAAAAGCTCGCTTGAGCAAAGGGACTAAGGATTTTGGATCTCAAAACTATAGTGCCCTATACTCTTCGGTAAAGTACACTGAAAAAAAATGCTACCCGAAGGGTATATGCTCATTTTGCATGAACGTCAACCCCGAACATCGGATCATCGGATTTGACAGTTATAGCAGAATGGAACTCATCTCGTTCTAACTCAGCAGTTTGCGGAATTCCCCCAAATATTCAGAACTTTGAGTAAATGGGAACCGGTCGGAGTAAGAAAAATCTATTTTTTAAAGAAGTATCCAACACATTCTTCATCATACTGTCCAATACGAAAGACGCGGGTTAATTGTGAACGTATCTCAAGACACGAATTCGATGTCCTTGAAAAGAAAGTGATATTGATCCAACGATCTAAAGATACTCATGACAGATAATGGATTCCCTTAATAGACGTAGAACTCAAGGAACTGGAAGGAATATCAAAGAATTATAGAGGATTGAGATTATTGAATCTCATAATATTTGAGTACAAGCACCGTGGGATACGTGATTACCAATTGAAAGTAACATTATTCCCTGGAATCGAAACAATTTCAGAATAATCCATCAAAGATATTCAACTATGTAGAAACGAGAATGATAATTGTAGAATATCAAACTAATTTGGATGCTATATCGATATGATCGGGCATCTATTTATCAGTCGCGGGAGTTTCAAATCATCAAATATATTTGATCGGCCTTTGCGAGTTAAATTAAATCGGCTAATTTTCCAACTCTTTTCAGCTAATTTGCTGACCTTGTCATATATCAAAATGGATCACTCCACTCCGACACATGAACCTCCGAGCCTCGTATGGTTGCGAGGTTGCATCGAAGGATATTCGAAACATCGGAACGAATGCTTCGGGGACTAACCTTGACAAAAATTGTTCGCCCCCCCCCCCCCGACCCCTCTGACAAACTAGGTCTTCCAAAGAAAGCCGAAATGCGCTAACATGAAGCGTAAAAACAAATTTTTTTCAATGATTCTCATCTTCACTCCGTCAGAAGTTCATTCCATCAAAAATTCTTCGATGGAACCTCGCAACCATACGAGGCTCGGAGGTTCAAATGTCGAAGTGGAGTGATCTATTTCGATGTATGACAAGGTCAGCAAATTAGCTGAAAAGAGCCAGAAAATTAACCGAGATGATTGTAGGAATCATGGTCGTTGAACCCGTCCACCGAAACAGTCTTTGGATAATGTAGAACGGAAACGCTCGATAGTTGTGTCAAGATGCATCCACGAGTCCCGTAATTCCTTCATTTCTTCCCATCTGACATAGTTATTGTTGTTTGATCATCACCATTGATATTCATCACAATATACTTCATAGATTGATCTATTCAGTACGTGCAGCTACACAGTAATTTTTATCAATCCTTCTCTTTGTTTCGCCACAGTGTGCTAATATCATATATAATTTTGAACAGGCATTCAAAAATTGATCATGTGTTCAACTCATACTATTTTTAATAATAAAGAATGCCATGATCAGAAGTATGTAGTCATCACGGAGCACGTTGCAACCCGTAAAAGATTTTCTCATCTACAATATGGGGAACTCTTCGATGTATCTCTGAGTTTTCTTGACTAGGTTTATATTAGGGCTATAAATTTTGTCACATCTCCAGTATGATGGAACTCAAAGGAATAATGCACGCGAGTGAGGAGAATTTGAGACTTCCGAAATTGAATATGACTGCTCTGGAAAGCGCTAGAATTATTTATTTTATTCAAAAATTTTCTTTTCGGATCTGTCAGAATATACTGATGTGTTTTGTTCTTGAAGAATTGAATGGCGTATTTATATGGAGAATCATGATTTGGTTGACCATGCGTATCTGATTACAGTATTAACATGAATAGTCCAGAAAACTTGAGTGGAATGTGATGCATCATTTTCACAACTTGATGATCCTAAAGGTTCATTTGATAATCTTTCCAGATGTGTAACGGGTACAAAATTAATCACATCATGTTCATCACCAGAATCGACTTCGAGCAATCACACGCGGAGATGTGCCCGATCGAGCGTTCTCCTGAGTATGAAGAGTCACTAATGAGGGTTGCGAAGTGTCAATAAGATAACCCACACCAAGATTCTCAGGCTTATTATCAAAGCTGACAAGTGAATGATGATTCGGAGAACGGATGTAAGGGTTCGTAATCCCAGTTATTTGTGTCAGTAAGGAACTAAAAAATAGTTTGAATTCGTGCCTAGAAGCACGAGGGATCTCAAAAATTTTTTAAGCTCAGCTACGGATATGTCTTCCTGTGCAGAGATGTTCACAGATACTCAGTATATGATTCGAATTATAGACTATCGTCAAGGCTAAATAAATGAAAGCTATGGGCGACCAGGGATTCCTCTAAAATCCCAATTGGATCCGTTGTGCACGGAAAATATTACTGACAATGAGTATCAATAAAAAATTGTATTTTTAATTTTTTGAGTAGTTTTTGAATGTGAATAGCGTAGATCATGGATCACTTTAGGAGCTGTGCAGTACATCATCACAACGTTGGCTTGTTAGGAGCAAGACATGACGTCTTCTCAGCGTCTCCTCAGCGTCAAGAGCATGACGCTCTCTTGGTTCAAAATACATAGTCTGTGTTTAAAATACCCAGACATGTAAAACAGCTAGAATGGTTCGTAATCGTTTGAACCACATGTCTCAAATTGTATTCAGACAATGGGAGAGTTCTATTTCAGTTCAATTATCATAGACAACTGTGTGACTCATACTTCATTGTCAGTTTTGGAGGTAGTGTTATTGGTTGTCATCGAGGGAGTAGCACTGTAATTGGAGCAACTTGTGATAGTTTGTTGTATGCGAAGAAATCATATTGATATTTCCCTGCTTTGTGAGAGAGAAAACCAACAATCAAGATGGATATGTTTCAGAGTTTAGGCCATTGAATCTCATCGTAATCTACTCAACTCGTTGTTCAGCTCATGAACGACTTAAGTAGAGTCAATTTGATGAGATGCAGATTTTTCAATTTGATGTATGTACTAGTACATACATCAAATTCAAAAATGTACACGAATGCAAATGAAGAGATCAAACCGTGACAGTGCTAACATTCATTTTGAGGTAATTAATCGATCGCGATCATGAAATTAGGATTGAATACTTTAACTTTTCTTCATCCATGAGTAGTAGATATTAAAAAATTTGATGGATCGAGAGAGACTCAATAAACCTCTGAAGTGTAAACAGCTGAAAATAATCTTCCCTTCAAGATTCAGACCGCAAACAAATGAATATGCACGCTGCAAGAGAAACTATCTTAGTTTGTACACACTTTGCATTTGTACCACCCCTGCCATCCAGCGCTTCAAACTTCATATAGCGCAACTTCGCTCGTAGCTTGTAACTCATGCAAGCTTCCCTCCCCAACATTCGCCCCTGATAGCAGGATTACCTCTTCCCTACTCCATATTACATCGTAATTTCATTCAATATTCCAATAAACATCAAAACGCGTGGCAAAATCGAACATACAAACATCTTTCTACCAGCGCAGCAACACACACGTACCAAAATGTTTACCCTAGTCAAAGCCAATCTCACTAATTCTCCTCGGTATAATCCTCCACCAATGCGTGTCTCCTGCACTCAAAATCACGCCAAACAGAACTCAGGATTTGCACAATTTTGCAATGGCCCCCTGAAAATTGTTTAAAATTCACCTGCCTCCCCGTTCCAGTTTTTACTAGCTATCAGTGAATCATCAGCCATCGCGAAATGCACCCAGAGCTTGCAAGCTCGTACCGCGCCGGGGAAAATCGATGCATCCGGCACACCTGTAGCTCTCCCCTCCATGCGCAACCCTGCGAAATCAAACTTTCAGCCCTAGCGTATCCTCCTGATACCCGGCGAGGCTGGCCGCTCGACCCTCGCGTCGATAAGGGTCTTTGCAAGCTCGACTCTGCGAGCTCTCGATGCGCATTACTTCGACCAGAGAGCTTTCGGACCCTCCGCTGAGAATATCCCATGACCAATATATCAGTGAATGCGATTTGTTGCGACAGGGGAGTGGGGGGAGAGAGAGAGAGGGGGGGAGAGAGAGAGAGAGAGAGAGAGAGAGAGAGAGAGAGAGAGAGAGAGAGAGAGAGACGAAGTGAAAAAGAAAGCCGTGCGCATGCTCGTCGCACATTATCAATAAGGAACGCGGTGGGAGTTGGAAGGGGGAGTCGCCGAGACGAGGGGAGCTTGCGGTGTACAGCTGCGCGGACTTTGAGCAGCTTCATGCCGTCCTGGTAACTGCGAATGGATGCGAGCCCTCTCGCGCTGATGATGGACGCGCGATTGACGTTCGCGCGCCGACGCGCGACGCTGCTCGTCGCGCGAAAGAGGAACGTCGGCTGATGCCTGTAATGTTTTGAGGTTTGCCATGAGGTTTTGACGTCTCTATCGTTTTCACGCCTTGTGAATGGTTTGTTGGATTTGGATGGTTGACCTTTTTCTCAAGAAGGTTGTATTGGTGGATATTCGAGTAAGGAAGAGAACCAGATAAAAAAAAGGAGATCGAAAGATGAGTCGAATAAAAAATAAAAAAGGCAATGTGCGCTGTTAGACAGTACGCTAAAATCTGAATCCCACCACATTACTAATCTTGGAAAAATTAACCATTATATTATTTAGTGCTTGAATTTTGGAGATTATCATTTGGTTCATCATTGAAACTTCACTGATGAGCTGGAAGGATTGAGTTCTGAAAAGTCTACATTCCAAAAGATAACTACCTGAATGAAAAGATCTGCTGGGATAACTTTACTGTTTTGTATGCAGTTGTACTGATTCTCTATCAACTTCTTTTATTGTCTAAATACTTGCTTCAAAGCATCCATCAGATTCTTCGAAGGGCCTGATGTCACAAGTGTATCAGAAGTGTCACAGAAAGACGAGTTTGACAATCAATTAATTCTAAACTACGACTAATGGATTTGAGTAGTACTAGTCTGAAAGATCTCAGCTAGGGGCTTCCAAGATTTTGATCAAACTGTTCATGAGATGCTATCGGGTTTGGGACGTCGAAGCAAAATATTGAGTTCCATATACAGTGAAACCTGTGTATGTTGGCCGCCTCCGTTCCCGCCCAAACGGCTCAGCTTAGGCAGGTGCCCAAGTTATGAAGGGTTACATTACTGGTATTCAAATGAGTATTTTTTTGATTCTCGTAGAAATCACCCAACATACGGTTTTACTGTACAAGAACTATTATCGCTTTATGGAAACCAATTCTTGATACTCGACCTTGAAAAACTCCTGGATGACACAGCAACCTGTCAGGATTGTTTGATTTGTACGAATGTCTGGCTTTATCACTCCGAACAAAAGACAACTCGACGCACTTCGCTTCAATTACAGGGAAGGAAATGTATCGGAGAATTCTGGAGATGGAAAGGGGGAGTTCCTAGAAAATTTTATAAGTATGCTGATCTAGTATATTACATCAAGATCTTTTGAATGAGCATCCGAATGAGTAAGTACGCTGTTGGATTACCTGGTCCGTGTAAGTGCAACGTTTGAAAACGAGCCCCGAGAGGTCAATATTTTCTCACCAGAATTGATCGTGCTCACACATTATAGGATCGTCACTTTCTGGAGTTTGATAACAAATGAAAGAATGCAATGAGGAGTTCCAAAATGAGAAATAAAAATGTCATGTTTGATTCATCTATTGATATATTTGATGATTTGATGGTAACAAAACATGAAAATTTACTAGTTGTTGGACACCGTGTGAATATCCCAAGTATAAGGTATATTATTGCAAGATTGTCGAGCATGATGCAATATGATTAGATAACTATAACAAATCAATGGAGAATACAGGTTTCCATCATTGAAAAGTTCGATACTATTATACGGTCTATGGATATCATGGGACTCATATTCCTGTATACGTGAATTACATTATGTTGTATCATTGAGGGTTTTGTGTACATCTTGCATTGACCTCAACTTTACGCACAGAGATTCATATGTATGACATGATTGTACATTTTGTCCTCATTGGATGTTCGTAAGAATTCAGCTGGCGATTACTTATCATAGGTGACCCAATGTCTCTAGAAATTCCAAATACTAAAACTGATTCTCTTGGAGGATATTTTTTATGATTGTACAATATACAGTAACTGACTCGTACACAATCAAGATGATGCGACGCATTTGATTCCTCGGAAAGTCTAGCTTTTCCCGTTCCCTTCATGACACTTTGAACTAAATATTCTGTAATTATGGAGTCAGATAAGAGCCTTTGATAATCTTCAGTGCGATGAATATGTATGACAATAATCTCCTTCGAGAAAATAAATGATTCTGATCCAGAGAGACAAGTCCAATGCAGAACTTTGCGAGGATAGTCATCCGTTCTAATTTACGTATACGTTTCGTGTGGATGAGAAGATGAATCGCATAATATAAAGGAACTCGTTAACTCTAAGTATTCTAATCCTTTGCATATCACAGTTGATAATGTAAGCTTGTATCATGTCATCGGACACATCTGAGCTACAATACATGAGTTCTTAGCTTAATGATCAAACGAATTTTTTGAGAGAAGATAACCTTTTTGATCGAAATTTATGGGCCCGATACTATAAGATGTTTGAAGTAATAATTACACCAAACATATTATAATCTCAGGACCATAATCATTGAGGCTCGAATATGATCGCTGGAGTCACTTGAATTCAAGGATCATGATTCCTCTTCGAAAATGTAATATTTGTATGAACTATTTTTCCATCCTTCAATCATCCGATGTGGAATAAAATTACTATGGAATGAGTCGTTCATGGTACAAACCAGGTCAATTCTCATCTTTGTATGGATTCCATTCGAATGGAATCCTGATTGGTGAGATCAAGATTCTTGTCTACAGAGGAATTGAATGACTCGATCATCATTTCGGTTGCTCAAGATTACGATCATTTCCGATTATGTTAGTCATTACATTACATTTAATACTGCTCAATCGCGCTCTCATAGATATGTTAATACTGAATTCATCTAAGATCTCACGCATGATTTTGATAACTTGTTCGTACAATGAAACGTCAAGCTTCCGTTGATCCAATATATACATTCGATAAATGAGGATTCGACATTTGACAAACTAAGGAATCATGATTTTCACGCCATATGGAATATTTATGATGATGGAAGCGAAGACGGAAACTTATACCTAAATATTTACAAAAATACATCGATGATATGCCTGAAGCATCCTGGGATAGATCTTCCCAGTCTGGAGTCACAAATACAGAAATATAATCTGAATACTTCACAAATGAGAAGAATGACTCCAGATATGGTCTAGATATGTTAGCTTATCAAAAGTACGATTGAGTCACTTGGTGGGAGAATTTTGTAACATTTTGGATACGTACTTATGATTTTATCGTTTCATGTTCGAATTAGTACGAGAGACCTGTATCTCAAGACACATTCCTTGAATCCATTGGAGAAAGCTCTCCTTCATTCTTGAGTTAGGAATCTTCAAATATAGAAGTCATCTGGTTGCAATGGAATCAATTTTCAATGATTCACAACAGCTCATCCATATCAAATTCCAGTAAGTGTAACAATAAATAGGTAGCGTCATGCAACCGTGATACATTTAGTTTCAAAAAGTTCACAGTGGAAATCCACGATGGAATCCCACGTTAATTGCCCGTTCCGTCTTATGAAATGACTCCAAAACTTTCCATTAGTTTAACGCTTGAAATGATCAAGGAATACCCATTAGTTTTTCCAAGAAAAATTTATTGGAATAGAATTAGAAAACAACGTAGATGGATAAGTCTAAGAATACCTCGTGCGTGAGAATAGTTGGAGGGTTCCCGACCAAAGTGACGTAAGTCCACTCTTGAAAATGCCAAAAAATTGACCTCAATTTTGGTGGTACTAATATTTTCTCCCAGTTTGACATATCACGCGGAATCCATGCTGTTGAGGGCAATATTTTTAGTATTACAATAGATTTTGGAAAAGATTCCAAGCGTACGGGTTACGGTTACGTTCAAAAAATAAATGAAATAAAAGTTCAAAAAATAGACTAACATCACTTTGGTCTCTTCTTATGTGAGCTCGCCAGTGCGGATCTACAAGAAATCTACAATCACGTAAAATCTTACCATTGGTCTTCATCGTACGTTTTTGAGCGAGGGCTATGGAAATATTTGCCATATTTTTCACTCATATTCGATCATTCTCTCTTCGGATGAACTCACCCAAGTAAATCCACAACTCCTTCAATATCACGCCGAGACTCACACGTACTCTATGGGTAAGCTCGATGGAATCGCTCAGGGATGTTTGTTTATATTCAGATTATTGGGCATTGAGTAACGAGGATAGATTTATACAGATCTTATCAGATTTGATTCATGGATATCTGTCTGAAACTACCGACTTTGACACGAACTTTACGGTTGAATTGATATCTGTACTGATTACATTCAATGTCTTATCCAAATTGTGGGCAATTGAAATTGCCAAAGCAAAGAGGCTCAACGTATCGTGAGCCTAAGATTTTATCAAACTCAGAGCTGTTGAAACATCAAGCGGCAGAATGAGATTTTGATGATGGAGTTGAAATTCAGTTATGTCTGGTCAGACTTTGAGCTGTTATCCCCATGTCTCATCGAATAATAAAACTTTTCTTTTCTTATGATTCAGAAGGTAATGTTCGCTCCTCAAGTGAACATCTTAAAGATTGGGAGGCGGAAATTTTTTCAGATGGCATTGTCTGCCCGAAAATGTGTATTCAGGTGTTTTCGAAGATTGATCTTGAGCAATCTGCAAACATTTCTACTCGCAAGTACAAATAGTACGATTTATGATGGGTGTGGATTACCACCAAACTTCAAGGACAATCTTATCTTGGTGCCTTATGAATGTATCTAATCTGAATTTATTCTTCTAGACTCTCCGTCCTGACATACAGCTACAGCGATTAGTAGTTTCAGTCACTACCAGTGTATCTATATTCTATATCTATCAATCCCGATCCGTGTAGTATTATCGGTAACGCCAGTCTCTACAGATGCATCTCGCAATAGACGGTGTATGGGAGTAAACCCTCGAAGATATTTTCATTTCCGCACAAAACAAAACAGTTCCTGGAGTTTGGTGAAAATCTATACTCCGCATGCCTGGCACTTTACAAGTCAGTCCGTGTGAACACATCATCGGTTTGGCTACATCTTGGAAACACTATTTAAACTCTTTTTTCCGAGTTTTGTTAGAAATTTCTTACACAAGATATACCGCCAGTACAACTTGCTGAGGCAAGATCCATAATTGTTCAGGATAATCCAAATCACATCAAATGCTCTTCCGAGCTGTGGTCTAGTTTTTCCACATCATAGCAACACCTATGCCTGCATCGCATAGGCATCTATGATGTTTTTTTCACGCGCTTCTCAACGCGTTAGGAACTCCTTGGAAAGAGTCCCGCCCCTGTGGCTATCTAGTCAGCACTAGGCAAAATCTGCGTTGGCGACGATTTGTCTCGACAACAGCCTTTAGTAATCCGATAACTCTAGTCTCGATTCCGTCAGAGTGGCTTTCGATGCCTCTTCCTCAACTGTGACCTTTTCTTTTCTGACCGCCTGTGCTGCGCCAACAGCTTCTGCTTTGGCGATTGCTTGTTGTTGTCGTTGTTCTTCTTGGATGCAGGCCTCTTTGGGTGCTGCTTCTGTTGCTTCCGCTGTTTTTGCTGCTTTTTGGGTTTGAAGTAGCTGGAAAGTGGTCTGAGGAGGGCCGGATCGCAGGTTCCCGGGCCAGTTGCTGTTGCGTTGCGAAGAGCTCGAATCCAGTCGTTGAGGAAGGCCTGGTAGAGTCGCAGAACACCAGAGTCCTGGATGAGCATGAGCGTGAGGTCACCCTCGCGGGCCCAGTTTGAGCTCTCCGAGACGAGCACTGATCTGTGCATCGCTGGCATCTGCACGCCTAGATTCAGAATCGCTGTTTCCACCTCGCACAGCACCTGTGAGCATAGAATGGACATTGTGTGTTACCTTTTTATAGCGTGTAGACTAGGTCAAGATTCTGAAATTCACGGGGGAAGCGCGATATTTTGATGTCGTGGAATGGTTCCTCATGAGAATATTGCAAGAACCACGTAAGAATTTAGATATTTTTTGAATTTCAGATGTCATGTTCTTGTACAGATGAACCGCTAATGAATCTTTTTTTCAAGAACAGAGATTGATATCATTATCTGCTCCCATCTCGAACAGTGACATTCTTTATGATTCTGATGCTAGCGTTTGATATTCTTGGAATCAGAAGATCTTTACAAGAACCTAACTGAGAAAGTCCATCTGAATGGATGCAACATTCAATGAAAATACCCTTGCAGAAATTGTCCAATTGGAAAATTATTGGGCAA